>JARQZK010000900.1:70000-102500 GCA_030704885.1 Cynegetis impunctata | reverse complement strand
ATATATATATATATATATATTAAATTACTTCGAATTTCATGGATTGAATTTTGTATGATCATACATCTAGTTAGTTTAGAATGTTCTCTGTTCTAACAAAGGAGAAACACAGATAAAACTTCATAAAAGAATATAAGAAAATTCTGGAAGATATATTTCATATTTTTATAATTGGATATTGGTAAGCAGTTGAAACCATAAAGTGGGAAATTATAGACATATGAAGTCATTCGGGAATCTTACTACCTCTATTAATTGAAAATGGCAATTAGTTTAACTATATATTTAGATTTCAACAGAATATGCAATATAAATATCCTCTCTTGACTTGATAATTCCAATGATTAAATTACAAAATTTTCATGAAACTTGCTATAAATTATTAAGGACATCTGCCCTAGAAATAACTTAATTGCGATAACATTCTTTACAACTAGATTATTTTGAAAACTGTAAACCGTAATATTGATATTTAGATATTCGAGCATATCATTTGTTTTCACGCAATCTTCATAACGACTACGCGAGATAAGTTGACTCAAACTAACTAAGCGACACTCCATTAAAAAAATAATTTAATATGTTAATAAAATGCTATTAAGTGTAAGTTAAGCAATTTGAAAAGAATTCCGTAAGATTGAGATTCATACTAATCATTATGCTAGGTAACAAGGGCGTCGCCAAGGGGGGCAGGTAGGGGCAGTTGCTAGTGGAAGAAGCAGTGACAGCGATAAACAGGATGCAAAAGTTCGAAAGGAAAAAGAGAACATAATGGAAACAACATCGCATGATTCTAGGTCGGTTACCACAAAGGGAGATACTCAGCCTCAGGAACTAGTTCCGGACTCTTATATAGGTACAAATCCTTATGATGATTCCGAGGCTGATCTGCCGATACCTTACTCATCCAAAGATCTGGACTTGGATCCCGATTCTTCAATAGATGACTGCAATGAAAATGAAATCAGTCGATTTATTGGACGAGCATCGTTGTTATCAACCGAAAAGAGGAAGGAATTTCTGGAAAACTGTTGGTCCCCTTCTACACATACAATTTTGCGGAAGACGCCAAACATTTAAAGAGAAAATTTAATTATTCTTGATTGGAAATGTATTCTCCATGGTTAGCTTATTCCAGGTTTCAAAAAGGATCCTTTTGTAAATATTGTACGTTGTTCCAGCCAAATTCAAGCACTTTGAAGGCATTTTGTAAGTTCCAAGATGTTCACGAGCGTTTCTCGGAAGTGTGCCTGTAGATGTGCAACTCAAAAAATACTCTCAGGGTATATTATCAAAGAAAACCGAAAAATTATAACATCTATCATTTTCTGCATTACATTTTGCAGGTCGCATGACTCAGCTCTGAGAGGTAAACATTATAGCGAAGGTATTTTCGAGGACTTATACAAGCTGCGAATTGATGCGGGAGATTTTGTTTTGAAGAAACACATTGAGCATGGAAAAAAGAATGCAAGCTATCGATCGGTTGATATTCAAAATGAACTTTTCGGCATTTGCGGAGAGGTCATTAGGGCAGATATTATGAAGAAAGTAAAAGCAACTGAAGCATATAGTGTGTTAGCGGTCAAAACAGCTGACATTTCTGGCACTGAACAATTATCGATAGGTCTGCGATATTTTGATGAGGAAACCAACGAAGTCCAAGAAATGTTTATCGGATTTGTTTAGCTGAAAGATATAAGATTTTTTCGGGATTCAGTATTGAGAAGAAAGCTGATTTAACCGTTATTGATGTCCTTAAAGAGGCGAAAACCTTCTTTCCTGAAACAAGAAAAGCGTTAATAATTTTGATCGCTCTACCGTGCACAACGTGTACCTACGGTAGAGCGATCGTTTAGCAATCTCAGGAGACTGAAAACCAGGTTAAGAAGCACTATGGGGGCATATCGTCTCAATGCTCTAGCCATGATAAGTGCACACAAAAAACATATTAGAAGAACAAGATTTTCATAATGAAGTGTTTCATAATAAAGTTTTGAAGAGTTTACAAAAACCTCAAAGATTGTGTTTTAATTAACTTAATAAAAAAAAGATCTCTCTCGACTACTTCATTTATGAAATCTTGTAGCTGTCAATGGACAATTTGATTGCTTCCACATTTTTTAAATTCTATTATTATTTTATCCTATATTTTGTCCGAAATTTTTTTTATTGTATTATTAATAACTTTGCTTTCAACTGTATTCAACATTGAAAAATTCATGAATGAATGATTAGGCAGAATGCGAAATTTTTTATTATAGATCTCATATTTTCTTTTTCTTTTTAATTTTATGTATACCACAAGCTTCAATTTGAATCGTAGATAGAGAAATGTCATTTACCTGAAATGAAAAAATATTTTGTCTTCAATTAATCAAATCAAAAGTTCAATTATTCTCTCTCTTAGTTGGAAATATCAAAATATTTCTAAAACTTCATTTATGTGAATGAAACTAAATTAACTTTCTCTTTTAACAACCGGGATTACCTAGTTACATCCAACGGAATTAATTTCTGGTTTCCCTAACTGAAATAAAGATATCCGATAATTATAAACATGCAATACAATAGTACCTAGTCCTTCAAAATGAAATTGATGCATTTCATATTTCTTTAATCATTTGTAGTGACCAAACCGATAAACTTATCAATAAAAGTTATAAAAACTTATTGAATTAAATCTTTCCAGATGTAATTACGAACAAAAATCTGAAATTTCACAGAACTTATTAGGTAGGTATTATACGAATAAAAATAATTAATTGAATATATGATTCCTGCATTCATTGTATAAATGATTTGTCCATGCATTCAATTTGGTGAACATTGAAATTAAATAACTTATGCAATTTTTCATAATCTGGAAAGATTTAATTCAATAAGTTTTTATAACTTCTATTGATAAGTTTATCGGTTTGGTCACTACAAATGATTAAAGAAATATGAAATGCATCAATTTCATTTTGAAGGAATAGGTACTATTGTATTGCATGTTTATAATTATCGGATATCTTTAATTCAGTTAGGGAAACCAGAAATTAATTTCGTTGGATGTAACTGGGTAATCCCGGTTGTTAAAAGAGAAAGTTAATTTAGTTTCATCCACATAGATGAAGTTTTAGAAATATTTTGATATTTCCAACTGAGAGAGAAAATAATTAAACTTTTGATTTGATTAATTGAAGGAAAAATTATTTTTTCATTTCAGGTAAATGACATTTTTTTATCTACGATTCAAATTGAAGCTTGTGGAATACATAAAATCAAAAAGAAAAAGAAAATATGAGATCTATAATAAAAAATTTCGCATTCTGCCTAATCATTCATTCATGAACTCTTCAATGTACCTGTATTTCTTAATAATCACGTCTATTTAAGCATTCGAATCGTTTCATGTATACGAAAAAAGTTTCAATCATATCAATTTTGATTTTTCAAGAAAAAAAATATGAGCGACTGATATACGCATTCTTACAAACCTTGAATGTGATTTTGACTTCGAACTATATACTTTAGAATATGCATAGGACGGGTTATTTACAGAATATGTAAATTCAATTTTTAAAATTGAAACTAGAAAATACCTCAAAACGCGAGACATTGTTGAGTAAATTTTAATATTTATGTATGATTCTTTGTCTTATGGCGTATTTCCGCAGTCATGGAAAAGTTCTCTGATAACCCCAGTGCAAAAAGTCCCAAATACAAACAAGTGTGAAGAATTTCGAGGAATAAATGTACTACCGGTATATGAAAAAGTATTGGAAATTGCAGTCAAGCAGCAACTAAATGGCTTCATTGAGAAACATAATATACTTGTAAGTAATCAATCCGGATTTCGAATGAAGCATTCATGCGAGAGCAGTATTTTGAATATATACAATAGGTGGCTGAAAGAAATTGATGAAGGTAAGATAGTCTTAGTTGTCTTCCTTGATTTTCAGCGGGCATTCGAAACTATCGATAGATTATTTTTATTGGAGAAAATGAAAAAAATTGGTTTTGGTGACAAATCATTTAGTTGGTTCGATTCATATTTGCATGATCGACGGCAGAGGGTAAAATTTGGCTGTAGCATATCTTCGGAAAAAATTAACAATTATGGCATTCCCCAGGGAACGGTTTTGGGACCATTACTTTTTATATTGTATGTAAATGATATTGTAAAGTATGTAAGGGAGTGTGAAATATCATTATTTGCTGATGACACAATGCTTTATATATCGGGTCATAATATTGATGAAATGATTCAAAAAATTAATGATGATTTATGTAGACTGTATATATGGCTATGTGATAATAACCTCAGAATAAACATAAATAAGTCGAAGTTTATGATGGTGGGAACATCATATAGAGTTAGAAATTCACACTCAGAAGACATCAAAATAAAGATAAATAATGAGAATATAGAAAGAGTTCATAGTATGAAATATCTAGGTGTTATTTTAGATGAAAATCTTAATTTCAGGTTGCATACTGATTTCATTGCCAACAAGATGTCCAAAAAAGTGCATTTTATAGCTAGACTAGGTAATAGATTGAATATGAATACAAGATTATTATTGTTCAAAACGATTGTTTTGCCACATATTGACTATTGTACATCTCTCTTATTCAATCTTCAGAAAGCATCTATCAGTGACCTCCAGAAAATTATGAATAGGGGAATGAGAATAATTTTGAAATGTGAAAAGAGAACACCCGTTAAGTTAATGTTAGAAATATTGAATTTAATGAGCGTAAAACAGAGGATAACCTTCAGGACATTCGAATATATTTATAAAATGAAGAACAAGTTGTTGCCAACGTATTTGGTTGAAAATTTGAGATACGTCAATGAAATACATGGATACGAAACTCGACATAGAGATGACTTTTTTGTAGAGAAACATAATTTAAAATTAATGCATAGATCCACAATAGATGAAGGAATAAGATTGTTCAATAACTTACCTGCTGATATAAGAAATTGCATATCACTAAGGAGCTTTAGAGGATCCTTGAAACTATTCATATTTCAAAAATATGATTAAAGTTTATGTATATTAATGTTAATATTGAAATATGTTTTATTATGTAATAGCTTTATGCTAAATAAACTTATTATTATTATTATTATTTTGTGAAACTTTTTCAGAGTTTTCTTCAAGATCCATGAAATATAATTCAATTCATATTCCTCCAAAAAGAGATTAGCGAAATAACAATTTCAACAATATTAAAATAATATAGTTGATTCAGTCCACTCGATTTTGATTAGACACGTTGATTTTATTTTACCAGAATCTTTTGGATGCTTATTACAATCTACAATAAGAGCAAAGAAACATACTAACATTTTTCACAGATTAGCATACGATCTAGTGAGTTTATCAAATATAACTTAGATCAAGTGTAAACTGTCAATGATGAAATAATACAAATTCAAAATTTTTTCACTTATGAATGCGTTCCCTGAGCAAATAAATCTGATGAAAAAAATTTCATGCATCTTATAGGAAAAAAGTAACATAAGTTATTTTGTTCTTCCATAAAAAAAATTTGTGAATCTTATAGGAAAAAAGTTACATAAGATTCTTCCATAAAAAAATTTTGTGAATCTTATATGAAAAAAGTTCCATGAATTATTCAATTTCACCAAATTGAATATACAAATCATTGGTAAAAGGTATCCAGGAATCATAAATTCAATTAATTATATATATCCATATAATAACAACCTAATAGGTTTTGTGAAATTTCAGACTTTTGTTCGTGATTACATCTGGAAAGATTTGATTGAATAAGTTTATCGGTTTGGTCAATATAAATGATTAAAGAAATACGAAATGCATCAATTTCATTCTGAAGGATTAGGTGCTATTGTGTTGCATTTCTATAATTATCGGAAATCTTTATTTGGGTTAGGGAAACCACAAATTAATTTCGTCGGGTGTAATTGCGTTATCCCAGTTGTTGAAAGATAAAGTGAATTCAGTTTCATTTGCATACATGAAATTTTAGAAATATTTTGATATTTCCAACTAGGAGATTAATCAAACTATCAATTTGATTATTAAAAAGTAAAATATTTTTTCCTTTCAGGTATATGGCATTCTTGTTTTATCTACGATTCAAATTAAAGCTTGTGGCATACATAAAATCAAACAGAAAAAGCAAATAAGAGATCTATTATAAAAAATTTCGCATTCTTCCCAATCATTAATTCTTCAATTTACTTGTATTTCTTAATATTCACATCTATTTAAGCATTCGATTCGTTTCATGTAACGAAAAATGTTTTAATCATATCGATTTTGATTTTTCAAGAAACAAAATATCATGAACGTCTGATACACGCATTCTTACAAACCTTAAATGTATTTCTGACTTCGAACTATAAACTTTAGAATATGCATAGGACGGGTTATTTACAGAATACGTAAATTCAATTTTTAAAATTAAAACAAGAAAATAGCTGTTGGTCATTTAATTGTAGTAATGATCAAAACTAAATATATGGAATAGTCTGGGGATGTATGATCTTTGAACGGTTTTGGAATAAGAACTGTCGTGGCCTCTTTCCACGCATGCGGGAAATAACACAGTTCGAGGCATCGGTTGAAGATTTTGGACATATATTCCATAGCCTCGGGAGGGAGTCGGAGAACAGCACGTGATATGCCGTCGCTTCCTGGAGCCGTGTTCTTGCCCGAATGAATGGCTTCCGCCACGACATCAGGATCTATTGGGGAAGTGAGTGGATCACCTCCGTTCAATTGGATTTCAAAATTAATGTTTCTGATATTTTCTAAATTATGTTCTAAATTTAAAAAAAGTTGATTATCAAAAAGTGGATTTTGAGGAATTTGGAAAATATTTTCTAGATGTTGTTTAAACAAATTTGCTTTTTCTAAAGGTTCTATTATAAATTGATTATCTGGAGTTTTTAAGGCAAGTATTTGAGTTTTTCTGGATCCTGAAAGAATTTTGAATTTACGCCAGAATTCTTTGCCGTTTCTGAAGTCAAGTTTCGACGTAGCGTCGGACCACTTTTCTTCTTTGAAACGGTTAGTTTCCCGGCGTATTGTTGCCGAAAGTCGATTATATTCAGTTTTAATAGCGGCGTCTCTTGTTCTAAGAAATAAACGATAGAGACGTCGTTTTTGTTTAATAATTTCCACTATGAACGGAGGCAGGGGAGGGCGGTGAATGTTTATTGTTTTCTCTGGAGCAGAGGTGTTAAATGACTGTGTGATTAATTTAGTGAAATTAACAATAGTATTATCTAATTCATGAGTATTCAGAATTTTTGGCTGAACGGGGAGATTTTCTGTTATAAGATTACGGAACTGTTCCCAGTCCGTATTTTCAAAATCCCTGAATGTAATAAAAGAATGTTGTTGAATTGGGGGAGTAGACAAAGTAGAATTGACCAGAAGTGGAAGGTGGTCGGATGTTATCGTTTGTTCGATAAAACATGGATCCTCAAAATAACGAATAAGATCAGGCGTAATCAGAATATGGTCTGTTATGGAAATACCGTTATAGTTAATAAAAGTAGGATTTGTGTTATAACACCTCCATAGATGAAATTCTATGAGGCATTCGGATAGAATACGGCCATTTCTGTTCGATGTTGTATCGCCAAATTGAATATTACGGGCGTTGAGGTCGCCAAGCAGTATAGAGTTCGGGATTGTCGATATATATTGCAGAAAATCCGCCGGAAGGATATCGCCAGGGGGATGGTAGTAACTGAATATAGTTACTGTTAAGTTATTCAAGTGGAGCCTAGCGGCTACGCACTCTAAACGTGAAAACTCGTTCGGAATTGTAAATTTAGTTGATGCAAAGCAATTTTTATAAGTAACGCGGTACCACGTATGGCTCCGAGTAGACTATTGCGTTGAAATGTATTGTAATTTGTAAAAAAGAGAGGATGTTTCAACTTGGTTTCGATTATAGAAAGGATGGATATATTATGGTTTAGGAGGAGTGCTTTAAGGAGATGACGCTTGCGGCGTAGACCGCAAGCGTTAACAGTACCTATTGTGAAATCCATTTATTCGGGGATCGAAAAAATTGCAGATTCCATCGATTCGTCCAAATCGATAACGATGGGGGCCATGGTAATGGATACTTTGCTGCCGCAATAATTAATTATCGCAGTACGATTTAGGAATGCGCTGGAGCATTCAGTGATTACTTTGGTAATAATTTCCCGTTTTTCGGGGAATACGTTAGAGAGGCCATATCCCAGAAGAAAACGCTGAACAAATAAGACAAGACGTAACGCGCATACTAAAAACAAATAAAACCCCAGAGCCAAATTTAACACGGGCTGAACATCAAGCACTCCTATCCTTAAAAAAAAACAGGTAAATAACCATCTTACCAGCTCATAAAGGCAACGCGACAGTCGTGATGGACACCAAGGACTACATAAATAAAATGTTAGATATCCTCAAAGATGATTCTTACAAACTGACAAATAGAGACCCATCAATCTACTTAGAGAAAATGACTAAAACAAAAATAAAAGCCGCTAAACTAGACCCAGAAATCGAAAAATCGATAATACCGAGGGAAAAGTCAAGCAGATGCCCGAAACTATACGGACTGCCAAAAATTCATAAACCTGAGGCCCCTCTCCGACCGATAGTCAGCGCATTTCGATCACCAACACAAAAACTTGAAAAATTCCTAGCCGGTATTATGCAACCTACAGTTGAACTCGCCCAATCTTTCGTGAAAAACTCTGAACATCTTACTAGAATGATAAAAGACATTCACCTCGAAGAAAATGACATCTTAGCAAGCTTTGACATAAAATCACTTTACCCGAGTATACCCGTTGAGGAAGCCCTAAACAAAATTTCCAGTAATGAGCGTTTTCCAGATTACGTCATCGGCCTCGCGGAACACTGTCTAAAAAACACTTATTTCATGTATAACGATGAAATATACAAGCAAACAGACGGCGCACCCATGGAATCCTCGCTTTCGCCAGTTATAGCTAACCTTTTTATGATATATTTCGAAAAAGAGGCTCTACAAAATTGTCCCCTGAAACCCAAATTTTGGAAACGCTATGTTCATGATATTTTCTTAATCTGGCCACACTCTCGAGAAGATCTAGAGAATTTTCTACAGTATCTCAACAGTATACACCAAAAAATCCAGTTTACTTTAGAAATGGAACAAAATAGAAAACTGCATTTTCTGGACTTACTCCTCACAAAAAATCTGAACGGTACTTTGGACTTCAGTGTATATCGCAAACCAACACACACTAACAGATACCTGAACGCACAATCCCACCACCATCCTTCACAAAAACAGTCAGTAGTGAACTCATTAATTTCTCGATCTTTTCGACTAACAGAACCAGAAACAAGAGTACAAAAAATCGAACAGATCACAACCGCCTTACGACAAAATGGATATACATACACCTACATCAAAAAGGCCATCAAAAAACAAGAATATCCAATAAAAACATCAAAAAACAACGCCGAAGAATCCAGACAAAAAGCAGTACTCCCATACGTAAAAGGAATTACAGATAAAATTGGAAGAGTCTTGAGGAAAAATAACATAACACCAATATTTAAACCCCAGGAAACAATAGCCAATATACTTGGAAACCCGAAAGATAAAATCGGATTAGAAAACAACGGCGTCTACAGCATACCGTGTGCAGACTGCGGCCAAACATACATAGGACAAACGAACAGAAAAATATCGGCAAGAATACAAGAATATAAAAATAGCGTCAGAAACAAACAAACAACATCAGCCCTGTTTCAACATCATCAAGCTACAGGCCACAGAATCGATTTTGACCGATCATGAGAAATAGCATCCATAGAAAACTACAGGGTCCGTACCATAAGAGAAGCTCTAGAAATAGAAAAATCATGGCACTTTAACAAACGAGACGATGCTCTAAATATTCCACTGACCTGGAAAATAATTTTAAAAAACACGAAAACGCATAAAACAACACAAGACGTAAAAACTAACATCGAGGAAGAAAGTCAAGAAGTGAGGGGGCGGAGCCTATGCAGTGAACCGGCCAATCAGGAAACGAGACCAGCCAATGCCAATAAAACCCAGACACAAGCAGAGGCGAACAGTAGTTGCCGTCGAGTCACCAGACGTACAGCATCACTTGAAAATGCCAAATGAGATTTTGGCGAAAAAAACTTCCGAAATCGGATTGAACCCCGTAATTTTTCTCTGATTAACATCTAATTGTAGGCTCCGTAGTTCAGTGGTCAGTGCGTTGGGCTACTGAACAGCAGGTCGCTGGATCGAATCCCGGCCGAACCAACGAATTAATGCGGAGCCACCTCTCGGAAGGCAATGGCAAACCACCGAGTAGTATTCTGCCTAGTAAAGCCTCTCTATAAAGACGTTCGGAACCGTCGTAAAACTGTAGGTCCCTTCTATTCGTGTATTACTGTATCACGCACAGCACGAATAGTTGTAGAGAGGTCGCCTACGCCCGAAACCGGGTATGGCACCAGAAGAAGAAGAACATCTAATTATGCGTATTATGCATAATTTTAGAAACAGTTTAGAGGGACTCAAGTCGAACTTTTTCCAAGCAAAATGGTATTCTCACTATGTATGACATTTATATCTATCGACTACTTTTAATTCTCCTTGTACATATTGAAAGATGTCCACATTATTTATCTTATGAAAATTAAAGCCAAAATAAATTGAGCAAAATAATACTTCTCGATATCCACTGAATTTTGGACAATTCTGTTGAAAATTAAGTGGAAACCAGATAAAATTAATGTTTTTATTTATAATATAATTACTACTTTACATTCATTAGTTCACATTGAGAGCAAAGAGACCATAGTATGAAGGTAGAAAACTTCAGAATGAACTGATGAATTCTATCGAAAAAACGAAAGATCTCAAACTGTTAAAGAACAATATTGTCAATTGAATTTAGAAATGTGAGCTATATAAATTGAAGGGTTTGAAAATTATTTGCAGACTTAATCCCTTTAAGTAGACTTCAGAGAATCGTGAATATGTTTTTTGTTTAAATTTTTTCTACTTTTGCTTGATAAACTTTTCTTCAAGACTGAATTGTATCGCAGATCATTGAAAATAAATGTTATACAAATTTTTTTAAATTAAATTCAACATAAGGAATATGTAACTTGAAAGATTATGTTAAGCGGATATTGAGTAGGTACAGTATAAGATTATGAATATATTTATGACACTAGCTTCACTAGAATATGTTTAGTATCTGATATAGTCTGTGAAGTGTTTCCAAATGGATTAAATACCCACCTCTCCAATATTTAATTCCTAGTTTTAATCATTTCATTCAGTTACATATATTTATGAAAATTGACATACCAAGATTTTAGTATTCAGTTCTATCTGACGAAGCCACCGTGTGATTAAACACCGCCTCAAAGATTTAATTAAAGTAATCGATAAAATAGAACATGTGTTTTTCGAATACTATAGAGTAGAGTAAATAAAAAAAACTATTTCCAACAACTGGCATGATGAATAGCATTTTATTTCAGGATAGGTTCAAATTCACAATTCTGAATGCCGTGCTAGTGGCCAAGAGGGGAGATCTTTCAGCACTTGTGGATTCAGAAGCGCGGGTAATGCTACTTTACTGTACTCGTGAAGAGGCTATTGGCATACTTACTGCAGCACGTGACTTTCACCTCACTGGTGAGAACTACGTATGGGTTGTGACTCAGAGCGTTATAGAGAATCCTCTACAGGCACCTAATCAGTTTCCAGTAGGGATGTTAGGTAGGTAACTATATATTTTTTTTGTGTAAGTTAATAACCTTCAAATATATGAACGATCACATTTTCTAAATGCAAGAAAGAAGATTTTTTTACTACACATACTGTAAGAATTATATATTCTTCAGTAAAATCGTTCGCAAAAAAAGCACTGCTTCATTTTAAACAAAATTTGATGATAAACAACTATATTAGCTTCATCAATAATTAAACTACTTCACCATAAATCATGCTTTCTGGCATGTTGGTTTCTTTGTGAAATAGTCCAGTGAAATTGTCATCTAATATCGACCTCACGTGCATGAAATCAGGTAGTAGCGATTTTTCCAAAAATGGTTAGAATGAAATAGCGGTGCTCTGATCAAGTCTGGAAGACCCTCCGAAAATTAGTTTAACGACTCAAAAACTGAACTTTTTTGAACTTTTTTTTTTCAGTTTTTGTCCATTCTGATCACGAAGAAGTTGTATTTCGATTATGACTATGTAAACGTTTTTCGAAATAAATAGAAATTGCTAAATTAAAAAAAAATATTATCTCCGTAGACTTAATGTTTCCGAAACACGGTTTCTGAAAATTTGCAGATTTTTAGCAATTTCTCTTCTTCATCTTGGTATCATCACAAATCATTTTTATATGCTTAATAAAAGTAAACTTTCACTGAAGGTACCTTTAAGAACGTTTTGGCGAGAGGGGGTGAGATGGTGTGGAGCAGGCATGTTCGAGATAGCCAAACTGGTATTTGCTTCTTAGCCTGTACCTGTTTAAGAGTACCCCTATTTCATTAAGAATATTGAGTGAAAAATTCGCTACTACCTGGTTTCATGTGCATGAGAATGTACTATATCACTTTAGGCCAAAACGTCAGAACATCAATTTTATATATATATATATATATATATATATATATATATATATATATATATATATATATATATATTATATATATATATATATATATATATATATAAAAATATATATATATATTAAAAAATATAAAATATATATATACATATAAATATATATATATATATATATATATATATATATAGGAGTTTGTGGTGTTGTCGACCGTACGATGAATTAAATACTATGAAATTATCGGGAGGCGGTCTGTAGGGAAAATAAAACTCTTACGTTCTCGTTAACTCAATATTTCGTCACTCAATTTTGTGACTTCATCAGGAGTACACTGAAATGAAATAAAATTACATAATATCAAACATATACAAGGAACACATTAAAAAACCTACAGTTGTAGAGCCGGGACATCACAAGATATGTGTGGATCACACAGTGGGTAACGCACGACTGAGTGATAATATTGTATCGGGTCACTCTAGTATCAGTAGTATCTATACATTATTAGTTAAATTTTATTTTTGGATGGAGTTATTTTACATGCTTCTTATAATCCCACAATATATGTTACTGAGTTGGCCGGTATCCGATTTGTAATTAATACATTTTTTGTTTTTTATAATATGACACATTTCTAGGAAAAGTCTTGTTTTGTAATTATTATGTTGATCAATAATTTTTACGTTGTCAAAATCGAAGATATGTCCAGTGTTAGTCTGATGTTCGACAACAGCGCACGAATTTTTGCCCAACCGGCAGTCACTCTTATGTTGTGTAATGCGTTGTTTCAGCCATTGATTAGTTTGTCCAACATAAGAACCATCACAATGTGAACACGGTATTTCATAAACTACGTTGTTTTTTAGCATGGTCGGTGTTTTGTCTTTTAATTTGGAAAACAATTGGGAGGTTGTCAATATATGGTAGTTGGCAATTTTCAAGTCTGGGATCCGTTTAAACAGTGTTATCAGTTTTTGTGAGAGTTGATTTATGTTTGGTATTTTTCTATACTTCACCATCTGTCGGTCTACTTGCTCTGTAGGGCCATCATAAATTATGGAATTGTATATAAGATGTTTTAATATTTGTTTAGGATATCCGTTGTTAAGAAAAATATCAGTTAGCAATTTTAAATTTTTTTGCAGAAATCTTTCATCACTGATATGTGTAATCCTATTTTTCATGGCGATTACAGTGTTATATTTTTGGTTTCTAGGGTGGTTGGAGTGATAGTTAAGGAATCTTCCTGAGGCTGTTGGTTTTCTATACCAGTCTAAGATGATCTCACCATCATTGAGCCTGATCACGTTTGAGACTAAAAAAGGCACACTCTGATCTGTTTCTGTCTCCATGGTGAACTGTATATGATCATTAACAGAGTTGAAGATACCAAGTGTCAGTTCTTCGCTGTTTTCAGGGATTGCACAGATAATATCATCGACATATTTATATATGAAAGGCATTGTGTATGGAAGTTGAGGAATAATCTTCTGCAGTAGGTGATCTAACACTATTTTGGCCAAAATATTGCTGATAGGGGATCCCATTGGGGTACCAAAGGTTTGTTTATAATGAATTTCATTAAAGGTGTAGTAGGTGTTGTTAAATATGAATTTGATAATGGTCAAAAAACTATATTGTGAAAGAGATGCGCAACTTTCGAACTTCTGCCATTCTATTTTTATAATGTCTATAACCTAATCCAATGGTATGTTCGTAAAAAGAGATATGACATCTAATGACACTAGTATATAATTTTCTGGTAACATAGTATTGCGAATCCTATTGACAAAACAAAATGTATCTCTGATGTTGAAGTCATCGTTATCATCTTCATTGAAAGCGTCACATAAAAACTTCGATAGGAATTTGGAGATGTCATAAGTTACAGAATTCACTGAACTAATGATATGTCTTAGTGGGACAGTCGGTTTGTGGATCTTCGGTAAGCAGTATAATTTGGAAGATGTCGAGTTGTATCTGGTCAGTTTGCGGGCTAATTCTTCAGGGATCTCTTTTTTCTGTTTAAGTTGTTTGATTAAATCATTATAATTTTTTTGTGTTGACATCGTGGGGTCCTTTTGTATCCTTTTATATGTTTTTGGGTCCTGCAGTAATTCTTGAGTTTTTTTAATGTAGTCATTTCTTTTCATGGCCACTGTGCAACCTCCTTTATCGGATTGTAAGATTAACAATTCAGGATGTAACCTTATGAACGTTCTTACTTCATTATAGGTTTTGTGTAAAGTAGATGGATGCCCACAGTTAGGTTTCTGCAAAAAATTTGTGATAATGTTTGTGGCATTTGCTCTCAATAAATCTTGTGTATCGTTAGATGTATCTGCAATGATTGTTTCAACATCTGCTAATAATTACTCAATTTTTATGTTTTCTTTCCTACATTGTAGCGCGAACTTGGGACCCAGAGATAGAAAATCAGAAATATTAGTGGGAATATCAATCTCGGATAAATTTTTGAACCAGTTTGAGTTATCAATGAATAATTGGTTATTGATATGGTTAATCTTAATCATCAAATTGAATTTCTTGATGTTGGCTTTCTTGATCCGACTGTGATAATTCATGAATTTCATATTCAATCTTCTCTCATATTCTCGAATAGTTTCAGTTGGGAGTATTCGAATTAACTGAGATTTAAATGTTTTTATACGGGGTTGGTTTCTCTTAATATTGTTGCATGTTATTTTGATTTCCATAGATAATATTCGTCTGCACATGTGTGAAATCAGATCATCTGTTTTATGAGTCATGTTTATATCATTGTTTACAAGCAATAGTCTACGGATACCTTTCATGCTGTCTAGAATGTGTCGTGGAATTCGTTGTCGAACATCGAAACTAATTCCACGACACATTCTAGACAGCATGAAAGGTATCCGTAGACTATTGCTTGTAAACAATGATATAAACATGACTCATAAAACAGATGATCTGATTTCACACATGTGCAGACGAATATTATCTATGGAAATCAAAATAACATGCAACAATATTAAGAGAAACCAATCCCGTATAAAAACATTTAAATCTCAGTTAATTCGAATACTCCCAACTGAAACTATTCGAGAATATGAGAGAAGATTGAATATGAAATTCATGAATTATCACAGTCGGATCAAGAAAGCCAACATCAAGAAATTCAATTTGATGATTAAGATTAACCATATCAATAACCAATTATTCATTGATAACTCAAACTGGTTCAAAAATTTATCCGAGATTGATATTCCCACTAATATTTCTGATTTTCTATCTCTGGGTCCCAAGTTCGCGCTACAATGTAGGAAAGAAAACATAAAAATTGAGAAATTATTAGCAGATGTTGAAACAATCATTGCAGATACATCTAACGATACACAAGATTTATTGAGAGCAAATGCCACAAACATTATCACAAATTTTTTGCAGAAACCTAACTGTGGGCATCCATCTACTTTACACAAAACCTATAATGAAGTAAGAACGTTCATAAGGTTACATCCTGAATTGTTAATCTTACAATCCGATAAAGGAGGTTGCACAGTGGCCATGAAAAGAAATGACTACATTAAAAAAACTCAAGAATTACTGCAGGACCCAAAAACATATAAAAGGATACAAAAGGACCCCACGACGTCAACACAAAAAAATTATAATGATTTAATCAAACAACTTAAACAGAAAAAAGAGATCCCTGAAGAATTAGCCCGCAAACTGACCAGATACAACTCGACATCTTCCAAATTATACTGCTTACCGAAGATCCACAAACCGACTGTCCCACTAAGACCTATCATTAGTTCAGTGAATTCTGTAACTTATGACATCTCCAAATTCCTATCGAAGTTTTTATGTGACGCTTTCAATGAAGATGATAACGATGACTTCAACATCAGAGATACATTTTGTTTTGTCAATAGGATTCGCAATACTATGTTACCAGAAAATTATATACTAGTGTCATTAGATGTCATATCTCTTTTTACGAACATACCATTGGATTTAGTTATAGACATAATAAAAATAGAATGGCAGAAGATCGAAAGTTGCACATCTCTTTCACAAGATAGTTTTTTGACCATAATCAAATTCATATTCAACAACACCTACTTCACCTTTAATGAAATTCATTATAAACAAACCTTTGGTACCCCAATGGGATCCCCTATCAGCAATATTTTGGCCAAAATAGTGTTAGATCACCTACTGCAGAAGATTATTCCTCAACTTCCATACACAATGCCTTTCATATATAAATATGTCGATGATATTATCTGTGCAATCCCTGAAAACAGCGAAGAACTGACACTTGGTATCTTCAACTCTGTTAATGATCATATACAGTTCACCATGGAGACAGAAACAGATCAGAGTGTGCCTTTTTTAGACACAAAAGTGATCAGGCTCAATGATGGTGAGATCATCTTAGACTGGTATAGAAAACCAACAGCCTCAGGAAGATTCCTTAACTATCACTCCAACCACCCTAGAAACCAAAAATATAACACTGTAATCGCCATGAAAAATAGGATTACACATATCAGTGATGAAAGATTTCTGCAAAAAAATTTAAAATTGCTAACTGATATTTTTCTTAACAACGGATATCCTAAACACATATTAAAACATCTTATATACAATTCCATAATTTATGATGGCCCTACAGAGCAAGTAGACCGACAGATGGTGAAGTATAGAAAAATACCAAACATAAATCAACTCTCACAAAAACTGATAACACTGTTTAAACGGATCCCAGACTTGAAAATTGCCAACTACCATATATTGACAACCTCCCAATTGTTTTCCAAATTAAAAGACAAAACACCGACCATGCTAAAAAACAACGTAGTTTATGAAATACCGTGTTCACATTGTGATGGTTCTTATGTTGGACAAACTAATCAATGGCTGAAACAACGCATTACACAACATAAGAGTGACTGCCGGTTGGGCAAAAATTCGTGCGCTGTTGCCGAACATCAGACTAACACTGGACATATCTTCGATTTTGACAACGTAAAAATTATTGATCAACATAATAATTACAAAACAAGACTTTTCCTAGAAATGTGGCATATTATAAAAAACAAAAAATGTATTAATTACAAATCGGATACCGGCCAACTCAGTAACATATATTGTGGGATTATAAGAAGCATGTAAAATAACTCCATCCAAAAATAAAATTTAACTAATAATGTATAGATACTACTGATACTAGAGTGACCCGATACAATATTATCACTCAGTCGTGCGTTACCCACTGTGTGATCCACACATATCTTGTGATGTCCCGGCTCTACAACTGTAGGTTTTTTAATGTGTTCCTTGTATATGTTTGATATTATGTAATTTTATTTCATTTCAGTGTACTCCTGATGAAGTCACAAAATTGAGTGACGAAATATTGAGTTAACGAGAACGTAAGAGTTTTATTTTCCCTACAGACCGCCTCCCGATAATTTCATAGTATTTAATATATATATATATATATATATATATATATATATATATATATATATATATATATATATATATATATAATTATATAAAATATATATATATATATATATATATATATATATATATATATATAATCTCCTGATAATTATTAGCAATAACAGGCTGGTTGAATCTTAAAAAACTCGATTTTATTAAAGAGTTGACGTTTTACTTCGATATTCTTAATTGAAATTTCTTTGACATTTATTGATGTGGAAAAATTGCAAAAATAAGGCTGCTTTGTCTTGCTAGTTATTTATTATATACTATTCAGTCTAATATTAACATTCAAAAATGTTATGATTAGAAGGTAAGGGAAACCAAAGAAACCTTTACCTACGTAATGTTTGAAAATAAAAATAATAGGGTATTATTTATCTAACAACAAAGAAATTTCAATTTAGAATATCGAAGTAAAACGTCAACTCTTTAATAAAATCGAGTTTTTTAAGATTCAACCAGCCTGTTATTGCTAATAATTATCAAGAGATTAAAAATAGATCACAGGCAACAACAATTCGAATAAATATATATATATATATATATATATATATATATATATATATATATATATATATATATATATATATATATATATATATATATATATATATATATATATATATATATGAGGCGTGTAAAAGGAAAACTCGCCTTATCCATATTTCGCGAAAATTGAGTTAATTATGGCAACATGCGACTCTGGTTGCCCTGCATGTCTGGTACAAATATTATGTAGCAAAAGGCGCGTTATCCCGTTGAAATTGAATGGTAAAACTCCATTGTCAAAGCAAAACTGGCCTTATCCACCAGTGTCTATCAGGTGATGGGCCAAATAATTTGCGGATTTCATGTTATTTTTATTAGTTTAGTAGTAGTTTGTCGTTGGTACTAGGTAGTGAAATTGTAGGAAAGTTTTTAATACGAATCGGATTCCTATTTGAAAATTATTTACAATTTGTGTGAGATAGCAAAAATGGAAGGGATTATCGTACCGCATTACCGGCAACACCAAATTAAGGCAAAAAAAGTGCTGATAAGAGCAAATGGAAAGAGAAATAGCTAACTAAGTTTAGATAATAGGGTGTTCGAACTAGCGTTTCGCTACCAGAAGTAATCGCTGGGTACCTAAGCAAAATATCGGATTCCGGATTAAACAGGAATACTTGTTTTTTTCCGATATTGTTCTGGCTTAGTCTGTTAGTTTTGAAAACTAAATTTTGATGTTTATAAAAACTTTTTGCATCAAGTTGTATGGTAAAAAAAATAACAAAAAATATATATATATATATATATATATATATATATATATATATATATATATATATAAATATATATATATATATATATATATATATAACTTTATAAAGAAATAAAAAACTAACTTTTCACAGGTTAAAATAAAAATCTATTGAGTAAACGCGTTTCGTCATAACATTGACTTCATCTCGTACTAAACTATGGTATTACAAAACAATCTATTTATACGAAAATTGAACATAACAGAGGGGTACTTAGAGAAACTAAATAACAATAAGCAATTCATTCTGAGCTATTAGTAGGTACCTACATTGAACAAATTAAGGAGAGGAGAAGGGTTTACTTCAATCTGGTCGTTAACTAAATTTCCGGAATTTTTATATTTATTTATGTATAGGGATTCCCAACAGTTGGTTTTATGGAGACTATTTTCAAATTGTAATATATTATAATTGTGATTAAAGGTATGGTTTTCTTGAATAAGATGACACGCATAATTAGAATCAGTTTTCTGCTTAATATAGCTACGTTGGTGTTCGTGTATTCGAGTTTTGAAATTTCTACTTGTACGTCCTATATAGAATTTTTCACAATCGTTACAGTCGAGTTTATAAACACCAGTACGTTCATCTCTATGAATTTTTGATTTGTTGTTTTTAATCAATTTTCCAATGCTATTATTGGTTTTATATGAAATTTTGAAATTTTGTTTTTGAAAAAACAATTTCAGGTTTTCGGAAGTTTTGCGCAAGTATGTTAAACTGCTAAATACTCTACTTTTTTCGGATATAAGTGGGTAAATTTCTGAAATTGCCATTTTGTATTTTTTCCTCTGAATGAGGCTGTCAATCATATTAGGTGAATAACCATTATTTACTGCCATTTGTTTAATTATATGCAATTCCTTCCGAAAATTAGCTTCGGACAACGGAATTTTGAAAAGTCTATGAATCATACTATGATAAGCCGCTAATTTATGTGAAAAAGGGTGTAGTGATGTGTTATGAATTGTAATATCTGTATGAGATGGTTTATGAAAAATTGAAAATTCGTGTTTGTTGCTTTTTCTGGTAATAGTTAAATCTAAGTAATTAATAGAATTATTCATTTCAGTTTCTAGAGAAAATTAAATACGAGGGTGTATGGAATTAATATAAGTAATGAAATTATCCAATTGTCTATCTGTACCAGTGTAGCAAACAATGACGTCATCAACGTATCTATACCAATAAAGAAGGTATTTACTGCTGAAGTGGCTCATAATAGTTTTCTCTAAATTATCCATAAACATTTCTGTTAACAGAGGGCTTAACGGATTTCCCATAATCAAACCTTCCTCATTACTATAACACACGTTGTTGAAACTGATATAATTTTGTTCTAAACAAATTTCCAGTAAATGAGTAATATCTGACTGTATAAGTGGACGAACATTATTAGAAATAAGAAAATTTTTGATTAAATTTACAGTTTCATTAGGCGGAGTGCTAGGAAACAGATTGTTCACATCTAAAGAAAATAATTTTGAATTGTGAGGTAATACAATATTTTGAATGTTTTTGAATTTTCTCTAGAAACTGAAATGAATAATTCTATTAATTACTTAGATTTAACTACTACCAGAAAAGGCAACAAACACGAATTTTCAATTTTTCATAAACCATCTCATACAGATATTACAATTCATAACACATTCATAGACTTTTCAAAATTCCGTTGTCCGAAGCTAATTTTCGGAAGGAATTGCATATAATTAAACAAATGGCAGTAAATAATGGTTATTCACCTAATATGATTGACAGCCTCATTCAGAGGAAAAAATACACAATGGCAATTTCAGAAATTTACCCACTTATATCCGAAAAAAGTAAAGTATTTAGCAGTTTAACATACTTGGGCAAAACTTCCGAAAACCTGAAATTGTTTTTTCAAAAACAAAATTTCAAAATTTCATATAAAACCAATAATAGCATTGGAAAATTGATTAAAAACAACAAATCAAAAATTCATAGAGATGAACGTACTGGTGTTTATAAACTCGACTGTAACGATTGTGAAAAATTCTATATAGGACGTACAAGTAGAAATTTCAAAACTCGAATACACGAACACCAACGTAGCTATATTAAGCAGAAAACTGATTCTAATTATGCGTGTCATCTTATTCAAGAAAACCATACCTTTAATCACAATTATAATATATTACAATTTGAAAATAGTCTCCATAAAACCAACTGTTGGGAATCCCTATACATAAATAAATATAAAAATTCCGGAAATTTAGTTAACGACCAGATTGAAGTAAACCCTTCTCCTCTCCTTAATTTGTTCAATGTAGGTACCTACTAATAGCTCAGAATGAATTGCTTATTGTTATTTAGTTTCTCTAAGTACCCCTCTGTTATGTTCAATTTTCGTATAAATAGATTGTTTTATAATACCATAGTTCAGTACGAGATGAAGTCAATGTTATGACGAAACGCGTTTACTCAATAGATTTTTATTTTAACCTGTGAAAAGTTAGTTTTTTATTTCTTTATAAAGTAATGAATATGAACTTTCACCAAGTAAATGCCAATTCCATTCAATATATATATATATGTTATATCGTATGTTTTCTCGGATGGTGGAATGAATCTGAGAAAGATTCCGGGGTTCAATCCGATTTTTTCGAAAGTTTTGTTGGCGCTGAGAAGCACCGTTTGTTTCACGACGTTTCGCCAAAATCTCATTTGGCATTTTCAAGTGCTGCTGTACGTCTGATGACTCGACGGCAACTATTGTTCGCCTCTGCTCGTGTCCGGGTTTTATCATCGGCCTCGCGGAAACACTGTCTGAAAAACACTTATTTCATGTTCAATGACAAAATCTACAAGCAAACAGATGGCGCACCTATGGGATCCTCGCTTTCACCAGTTATAGCAAACCTTCTTATGAAATATTTCGAAAAAGAGGCTCTACAAAATGTTCCCCTGAAACCCAAATTTTGGAAACGCTATGTTGATGATATTTTCTTAATCTGGCCACACCCTCAGAAAGATTTAGAGAATTTTCTACAAAACCTCAACAATATACACAAAAAAATTCAGTTTACTTTAGAAATTGAACAAAATAGAAAACTGCCATTTCTGGACTTACTCCTCACAAAAAATCTGAACGGAACTTTGGGCTTCAGCGTATATCGCAAACCTACCCACACTAACAGATACAGAACAGAACAAGAGGACAAGAAATCGAACAGATCACAACCGCCTTACGACAAAATGTATATACATACACCTACATCAAAAAGGCCATCAAAAAACAAGAAAATCCAACAAAAACATCAAAAAACAGCGCCGAAGAATCCAGACAAAAAGCAGTACTCCCATACGTGAAAGGAATTACAGATAAAATTGGAAGAGTCTTGAGAAAAAATAACATAACACCCATATTTAAACCTCAGAAAACAATAGCCAATATACTCGGAAACCCGAAAGATAAAATCGGACTAGAAAACCACGGCGTCTACAGCATACCTTGTGCAGACTGCGGCCAAACATATATAGGACAGACGAACAGAAAAATATCAGCAAGAATCCAGGAACATAAAATTTGCGTCAGGAACAAACAAACGACATCAGCCCTATTTCAACATCATCAAGCAACAGGCCACAGAATCGATTTTGCCCAATCAAGAGAAATAGCATCCATAGAAAACTACAGGGTCCATACCATAAGAGAAGCCCTAGAAATAGAAAAATCAGGACATCTAAACAAACGTGACGATGCTCTGAATATTCCACTAACTTGGAAAACAATTTCAAAAAACACGATAACGCCTAAAACAGCACAAGACGTAAAAACTAACATCGACGAAGAAAATCGTCGTGAAGAAGCGAGGGGGCGGAGCCTATGCTGCGAACCGGCCAATCAGGAGACAGGACCAGCCAATGCCAATAAAACCCGGACACGAGCAGAGGCGAACAATAGTTGCCGTCGAGTCACCAGACGTACAGCAGTACTTGAAAATGCCAAATGAGATTTTGTCGAAACGTCGTGAAACAAACGCTGCTCCAAATTTGCTTCTATTTCCCACCTGCAATCATGATGGCAAGACCTACAATTGCAAAAAATTAACTGCGCGGGACATTTATCATTTTCACCGCAAGTTTTACTCTAGGACCACTAAAATTGGGAAAGATGAGTGAATTTTAAAATATAGTAGAGGCTCTAAGCCAAAAAGAAGCAGACAAGTGAAAGAGGCGAGCAGTCGGAAGAGTGTCACAGTGAAGTACTTTGGAAAAAAATCTAATTGTGAAAAATATGAGATTCAAGTGTGTCAGAAAACATTCTTGCAAATCCTTCATATTTCCAAAGACCGTGTACAGAGAGTGGTTAAAATGTTTATAACTACAGGTCGTATGCCTCGAAAAAATCGTGGAGGTGATCGACTAAGCACGAAATATGAAGGAAAGGGAATATCTGTTAGACAGTTTATTAACAGTTTGAAGGGTGTTGAGAGTCCTTACTGCAGATCAAAATCAGATAATCGGCAGTATTTGCCTTGTGGCTTAAGTATCTCCAAGATTTGGCGAATTTACAATGAATCTAGTGATTCATCACTGAAAGTAAAAAGAAGTTTTTTTCATACTACTTTCACAAGAGAATATAATATCGGCTGTGGATGCCCAGTTACTGATTCTTGCTCAAAATGCATTGAGCTCTCTAAAAAGATGAAATGTGAAAATGATCAGTCTATAAAAATCAATATGATCATGGAAAAAAGAGTATATAAAGAAATTGCAGTAGACTAATGGAAGCTTGATTACGTTTTCCTTTGATTCTCAAAAAAACATTGTTAATCCAAAAATACCAAACCAAATTGCGTATTTCAGCCGACAGTTGTATACCTACAACTTTAACATAGTCTAGGGCTCATCTAAAAGCAAAATGTCTTTAGGAAATGTGTTCATATATACACATTAGATGGAGCATGAATATAAAAAAGGATCCAATGAGATTGCTTCAGCAGTATTCCATCGCGCCTCTCAGAAGCCGATATCTCTTCATACTCAGCTATACAACTTTGTGCAGATGGCAAAACCGCAACTCCATCATGATAGGCATGTGGTCCCACTGTTTGGCAAATATTGCCTCTCCAAATATTGAAACTATAGAAATTATTTTTTTCACTACCTGGGCACTCGTACCTCCTGCCAGATAGAGTAGTTGGACGGATTGAAGAGGTTTCAAGAAAGGAACCCACTATTACACATCCTAGAACATACATTCAAATTTTTAAAAATCATGGAAGTGTTGTAGAATTGGTAAAAGACCACCCAGTAAAGGACTGGAAATCAAGTGCTGGAGAATATTTTTAACCAGTAAAGTCATGGCACTTTACATTCTCCCCAGCAAAGAGATACATAATATCAAGAAACCTGAAGAATATTTCCATTCGAAGGAAAACCTACAATTCAGATATCGGTGAGTCAAGATCCGTATTAAAAAGAGGAAAGAAACTTGAAAGCTCTTCGACCAATACAATCGAAAAGAAGTTCCTTTAGATCCAAAAAAGGTTGAAAATATAAGAGTGTTACTAAATAAGAATTTTGGTACTGAATGGCAAAAACGAGAAGAGTTGGCTTTCTTTATACCGATACCTTCAGGAAATGTACCTGTGGAGGTAAAAGCTGCATCTAAGGAGGCAGGAGTTGCACCTATGGAGGTAGCTGCCGAAGATACATTCTTGGAGACAGAAGTAACTCAAGCTGAAGTTGATAGCGAAGAAAATTATTTTTGTGATATATCACAGAAAGTAATTACTGATTTACGGATTCAAAAATAATAAATATAATTCATTTTGTATTATTTTGTATGTTCATTTAAATAAATACTTATTTCTTTGCAACATTGCCTTTATTTTCTGTTTCAACCCTTGCCTTATCCATGTTGATATTGCAAAACTTGTCTTATCCAAACTAAAATGTATTTTTTCTCGAAAATCTAGAAAAACTTGTTTATTTATATCACACCTAACGTATTCCTAAAACGAGCAAATTATTTTTCCTTAATTTACAATATTGAATTTACCAAAATAACCAGTTGAAACGAGTTTTTCTCGATTTTCTCAATTTTGCTCATGATGGATATATATATATATATATATATATATATTTATATATATATATATATATATATATATATATATATATATATATATATATATTTATATATATAAATATATTTATATATATAAATATATATATATATATATATATTTTTATATATATATATATATATATATATATATATATATATATATATATACATATATATATATATTTATATATATATATATATATATATATATATATATATATATAATATATATATATATATACTTTATATATATATATATATATATATATATATATATATATATTTATGTATATATATATATATACATATATATATATATATATATATCAGGGGCGGCTAGTCAAAGGAGGCTAAGGAGGCTAAGCCTCCTCAATAATATTCCGTGTATCACTAAAATATTATATTGAATAGTCAGCATTCAGCATATTCATATTAATCAAAATCATATTATTTTATGCACCTACCTTCCTTTCAACCTACATTATATAATATAATTTATTAATTACGATAGAAGGTATTTACATTTACTGCATTTCATTCATTTCAAGATTTGTGGCAACGCTGCAGAGGCATGGAAAGGTATATTCTCAACGTCCATTATGCCTGCCACAGAAAAGCAAACAACGGTGCAAATACTCCGAATGAATACTTCATTGCAATAGAAAAGCAAAACACATGTAAATGGCAACACCGATCGAGACCCAGTCTTATACAATGTCGACCAATCACAACTATAGAATTTCGCGTGACATCGGTGAATTCGTTGGAAATCGTAGTGTGATCGTAATCGTATTGTCTAATGGCCGGCGTGTTTACTTATATTTATAGCTCGCGTATTGTTTTAAAATGAGTTTTAATTTCAAAAATTTCAATGTTGACTTAGTGGAATATTTGATATCCCATAACTTTAGTGCACTAAGTTATGAGGATAAAGTTTTGATAAAAACATTGCGACCTACCCCTGAATTAAACAATTTGGTGCAGCGTAACAGAAAACAAAACCGCGGTTTTAATTCACGGAATTATGAGACACATTCTTGCCTAACCGGATCACAGGTAAAAATAAATTATTTTGTTGGCAGTGTTTACTTTTTACTAGTGAAAATGTCTCTGTTTGGGGCCGCTTAGGATTTGAGGATTTAATTCTATACCTAGTTGAAAGTAAGGAATTTTTCACCGATAAAGTAACTTTAAATACAGCACGCGGATTAATATCTTACTTACAAGATAAGGAATTTATATATTTTTTAAACATCTTTAAATTAATTTTTGAACAAACAGAAATAGTTTTTCAAATCTTACAGCACAAGTTTTCAGATGTAATTTACTCACGAAATCGGCTCAAGTTTCTTTTGGAAAAAATTTCAGAATTTCGTGCAGAAGTTTATTTTAAAAAACTATATTCTGTATTTCAAACTACTGATGATACGACTCAATTTAGCCCAAAACGAAAGAAATTCAGTTACGCAGATATGGAGCTTCACTATAAGCAAATATTTAATGAAATTTTGGATACTATTAGGGGTCAAATAGAAATAAGGTTCTCTGATTTGAAAGAACTGCATTTCTTCGACTTACTCAATAAAAATTTGTTAACCGGATTTTCGGCTAATTTTCCAGATAACCTTTTGGAAAATTTATGTCAAAAATACACTTTTTTTGATAAGGCCATAAAAAGTGAACTGTGTGTTGTTTATAATGACAATGAAATTTTGGGACAAAATGAAAATCATGTGATGACTATTAAATACCTTTTTGATAATGATTTGAATCAAGATTTACCCCAAGTTTATAAACTCTTATGTCTAATTGTTTCTATCCCGGTGACATCGGCTTCCGTAGAGCGCTCGTTTTCCACTCTTAAGAGAATTAAAACTTATTCACGAAATTCAATGAGCCAGGATCGTTTGAAAAATATTAGTTTGTTGTCTATTGAAAAGGAATTGGTAAAACTTTTGGCGAAAGACAAAAAATTTGATGAGGATATTATAGATCATTTAGCTAACGTTAAAGATCGCAGAATCCCGCTAATCTTCAAAAATATATAATAACTTTTTATTTGCTCTCACCAGCTGTTAACAAATTCGTTAAGTAGGTAGGTACCTATTTTGTGAACGGAAAAAAAATTTGATGAATAGATGAATTGATTAATTGGCTGAAAAGAGTTTTTGTGAATATTGTAAATAGGAGTTGTAGGTTTCAAGGTAGACACTCGAAAGTGAAAACAAATTAATAGCTTAGGGTGCTTGTTTTACTTTGATTTTCTTTAAATTATAAGGCGGTTGACCTTGAAATCTTAAAAATTTTCGCCTATGGTGTATTTTTTAACACCTCTTGTAGCCTCCTCAAACCAAAACCTCACGAGCCGCCACTGATATATATATATATATATATATATATATATATATATATATATATATATATATATATATATATATATATATATATATATATATATATATATATATATATATATATATATATATATATATATATATATATATATATATATATATATATATATATATATATATATATATATATATATATATATATATATATATATATATATATATATATATATATATATATATATATATATATATATATATATATACCTATATATAGTGATAGTTATATCACTCACCTCCTCCTCCTAAATATAACGGTAGGTTGACGGACGAACGGTCTGAGAACTAGGCTCTGGTGCATTAATTCAGGGTTCGAATACTCTCCGAGACGGCTTTTTTCATTTACTAATATTTCAGCTAGGGCCCCAAGGCAGTATCGAGGAGGAGACCCCCGCATCTCGGCTGAGCTTGACAAACGACATTGATTGTATAGTTTTAACAGACATGAGAGAGATTCCTGAAATAGATCTTTTTAATATAGAAGGCTATAAAACTTTGTATAGTTATGGCAGTTATAATATAAATGATGGAGTAGATGTATTTATGAATTTGGAACATGTATCTCACAAACTATTAAAGTTGAATGGTATCATTCTTCTTAGACTCAAGACTATCTATAGGAATAATACTTTTTTGGTAGATGCTTTCCACATGTCACCTGCTAGTGATTACTTTTATCAATGAATTGGCTGACATTTTGGAGAGTGAAGATGAGATCACTAACCACAAAGTTATTTTAGGAGATATCATTATCGACATATTGAAAGAAACGAATGAAGCGAAAACATAACTAGACAACGTGGATAAACATGGTTATAGATAGGCTATTAACTCCCCCACTAGAACACAGAGAAGTTTTTTTTTTGTGTCTGGACCATATATTTGGCAATACAAACAAATTTTTTTTTCACGAAAATTGGTGGAAACTTACCCTTTGGTAAGTTTTCACCAAATTTCGTGAAAAAAAAATTTGTTTGTAAAAGATAAAAATGAAAAACCAAAAACTTGATTCTTTAAATTTTTCACATAATTTTTGAGGTTATGTGAAGAAAGTGTAAATACAAAAGTTGTAGATTTTTTTATTACCTACAACTTTGCTTTTTGACGTTTTTTCATAAGGCTCGTAGTTTTGCCGAAAATCGAGATAAACCGTTTTTTACCTTTAAAAACTCACCCCTTTTCCCTTCCCGACGTCAGACCGCCCGTAATTTATTTTTTCTTTCATTTGTAATATATTCTCTTCCTTTTCCAATGGGTTTCATCCTACTATAAATTTGTTTGGTTTCAAAAATCATCGACCCTGGTCTATTACCATTATCGCGGATCACTATACTATATATATATATATATATATATATATATATATATATATATATATATATATATATATATATATATATATATATATATATATATATATATATATATAATTATTTATTCGAATTGTTGTTGCCTGTGAACTATTTCTAATCTCTTGATAATTATTAGCAACAACAGGCTTGTTGAATCTTAAAAAACTCGATTTTATTGAAAAGTTGACGTTTCGCCACGACATTCATGGCTTTATATAAATTTCAATTTTTTCTCAAAAGTTTTTGATAAAGCCATGAATGTCGTGGCGAAACGTCAACTTTTCAATAAAATCGAGTTTTTTAAGATTCAACAAGCCTGTTATTGCTAATAATTATCAAGAGATTATATATATATATATATATATATATATATATATATATATATATATATATATATATATATATATATATATATATATATATATATATATATATATATATATATATATATATATATATATATATATATATATATATATATATATATATATATATATATATATCTATATATGATGCAGATAGTCTTGAATGATAAAACACATACCGAAAATAACAATAATAAAAGTATCTACATCAAGCATATTGATAATAGGAAATTGGTTAAAAATATTCGAATCATTAACTGGACTGAAGTATTATTTATTATTGGAACCAGATCTTGAAATTAAATCAAACAAATTCGTGTATATAATGAGGGAAACAATAAAAATGAGTACTATATACATGATAATCGGTCATAATCAGAAGAAACGAAAAGTTTAGATCAAGCTTTCACTAACCAAGTGTATAAATAAAAAAACAGTCTTTTCATTAAGTTAAAAAATAAACCTTATGACGAAATGAAAAAAATAAAGTATACAGATTGCAAAAGGGAAATTGCGACACGAATGAAAAAGGCGGAAAAGGATTATTATAATGAGAGGGTGAAAAGGAAAAAAGATGTGGAAATTGGTGAATGAAATTGTATCTAACACTGAGGGAGATGAAATACAATATATTTATTGATAATAAATTGGTCAATTAAAGGAAGCAAATGGCAAATATGTTCAATATATATTTCATGGACGTGGGAAAATCGAGCCAAAAATATTGATCAGCATCATAACTATAGAGAAAAAAACTGTGTGATCATTTATTGTTTTTGTACCCAACACTGGAAACGGAAGTCACCCATATATAAAACATGATCCTAAAGTTGAAAAAGCCCCCTGATATAATTGAATAAGTTCAGAAACACTGAAGGGAATAGTGGATATGATAAGTTTACCCCTTAGTGAGATAATTGATAATGCACTTGAGTCAGGGCATTTTCCGATAGCTTTCAACAACACAATATTTACTTTGATTTTCAAAGCAGGACACGAACACTATGTCGCAAATTACAGACCCATTTCCCTTATATCAAGTCACGCCAAAGTATTAGAAAAAGTGATAAAAATTTGAGCTAATTAATTCTTTGAAAAGCACAACCTACTGTCCAACTCAAAATTTAGTTTTCGTGACAAAAAATCAACTAAAGACTCGATACTACTATTGTCAAATAAGTTGAATGATTACATGGATAATGGTGAACCAGTTATCCGCATCTTTCTTGACTTGGCGAGAGCATTCGACACCGTCGATCATTCCATACATCTGAGGACACTGGGAGTGCGAGGTGTGGCACTTTGTTTATTTGAGAGTTACCTGGAGAATAGTAAACAACAGACTGGAGTAAAAAAGTAAGTGAGTGAGACAGAATAGATATTATGTGGCGTTTCTCAGGGTACCGTGTTGGGGGCTCTGTTGTTCACTGTCTTTAATCTGATGACTAAAGTGGCCAAAAAAAAATCCTGGAAATTGTTTTTATGTTTCCAAGATGGCCGCCAGGGGGCGTTACCGCCATCTGAAACTTCCAAAGTGATTTTTCTCTGAAATTCACATAGTAAATGTATCACAAAAACACATACATTTTCAAAGTAAGCTCTATTCGAGTAATTTTTGTTCCATATTTTTTGAAGTATCTATTGAAATGAATTGGTGGGGTTTGATCCAATGTTTTTTTGAATAAACAGCTGTAACTTCTAAACAACTGAATGGATTTTAACAAAGTTGATCCCATTTTGAAAAGCATTCATTCAAATCCATCTTATCTGTCATAGGTCCAATTTTTAGTGATGGCGCTTGAGCGCGTTGTTCGATATAATGATAGAAAATTGCTAATTTCTTTAAAAAATTGAAAGCAATAATATGAATTTTTTCGAATAAAAATGAAGTATAGTGATACCTAAATGGGCAAGTGAAAACCGCATCTCGGTATCTTATTCCAAGCCTAAGATATCGAAGAAAGAAAATTTAGTCATCATAAAATTCTTAAAAAAACGCCATTACATCTGTATTTATTCTAATTTATTCATCTTTTTTCGAAAATCAATAATGAAATGTCATCATTTTATGATTCTCAAATGAATGTTCAAAAAGTTTTTGAAAAAAGTGTAGGGGCATAGTAAGCAATATAATAAAAATTATTTTGAAATTGAACTAATGCCTCCTTAAATGCTCGAATTGTCTTCCATCATACTCAATGCATTTTTAGAACCGCTTATTCGTGGACATCACAGCAGCTTGAATTTCTGCTACTGACAGGCTACGAATGGCCTCTCCTATTGGTATTTTCATGTCAACCCTCGTTGTTGGAGGATGTTGGTACACAATGTCTCTGATCCGAACCCATAGATAAAAGTCTAAACAAGCTAAGTAAGAGGATCTTGGTGGCTAAGGCTTCCTCATCCAATCCGTCTCTGGTGATATACATAATCTAAATGTTCTCGCATATTTTTTGAAAAATGTGCTGGGCAGCCATCAAGTTCTAGAAAAATATTTTGCCGTAATTGCAAGTGCACATCTTCGAACGAAATAGGCAAATGGTTCACCAGAAAATCAAGAAACACGGTACCATTTAACGGTTGATCAAGGGAATAGGGACCTATAATACTTCCGCCTGGGATGGCACAATACACATGGAGACTCCAATAACCTTGATATTAAACCACGCCCAATCATTTAGGCTTTTTGTTAAAAAAATAATGCATATTATGTAAATAAACCTTTCCATCACTTCTAAAAAAGGCCTCATGGCTTGTGCAAAGGATTTCGGATAAAAATTCTCTATTTTCGGTAATCATGCCTGACAT
>JARQZK010000900.1:27500-65000 GCA_030704885.1 Cynegetis impunctata | reverse complement strand
TAAACAATATACTGAAAGAGAAAGTAAATAGTTGGTTTTTACAAATATCTCAAAAACTAATTGATATTTTGATATCTCAATGAAGATACAAAAAGACAAGGAAATTTTCTATAAGAAATTTCTGACTCCCGGAACTGTAGGATAAATATTTTTAATTTTCTCAGAGGGGTAAAAATACGGCAGAAAACAGGTAATCTGTCTTGCGAAAGTCACGCCTATTTTGGACACTTCAACAATAAACATTATTTAACTATATTAAATATGGAAATTAAGGAATGAAAAATCTCAGGTTCTTACTGGATAGGTAAATGAACAATTTTTCGCGCATTAGTTATGCAATAGTTTTTTGCCGCTTGAACAAGAACACTGGAACTGTTAAACTATGAATCTGATATGTTTTTCCTTTCTTGGAGCTAGTTTCGAAAGACCTCAGAATAGATCCCCGTTAAAAAATTCGATTTTTCAGTTTTTTACTAACAATTTACTTAGTTGTAAAATTAAACACTCTAATCATAACTTTTTTTCCTGATTCTCTTATAAACAACGCATTTATTCATAACAATTTTTTTAACAATAGCACATTGAAACAACCATTTCCATGTAGCTTAGCCGATAATAAAAAACGGATCATCAAATTCATAAAAAAATTTCATTTTGATTTTGCAAAACTAGGCAAATTGTTAATAAAAAACTGAAAAATTGAAATTTTTTATTTTTTCAACAGGGATTTACTTTAATAGCTCCAAGAATGAAAAAATCTCAGATCTATACATGAACAGTTATCACAATATTCATGTTCAAGCACCAAAAAATTGTTAATTAACTATTGCATAACTAATAGAAAAATTTCTCTTATTTCCGGATAATTGTTGATTCGCCGATTCAGTATATATTGGCAAAAAATCAATCACCTTTCATTTTTCCGAAACAGCTGAAAAGGCTGAGCAAAAAAGCACTTGTTGACTAGACTATTTTTATTAACTCCAGGGATCTACAGTTTAACGGTGGTTCCGAACGGCCAATGGACTTGAAATTACCCAACGGATTATTTTTTGAACCACTAAATTCCGGACATACACTACACTCAAGAGCAAGGTGGGATTTGAACCCATGATCCTTTGATCAGAAGCGATACACCTCACCGCTGGGCTACCGAGGCCTCCTTGACTAGACTAAATATATTAAAACGATTTTCGGTGTTTTTCAAGCATGATTTATACGAAGTAGACAAAGCAGCTGATGAATTCATCAAAACTGACGAGCTCTATCAAAAATGTCTTACTGCCACACCCGCTGTTTTCATTACTTGAAAGTGTGGAAGAAATATTTAATTCGTCAAGGTGATGTCGAGACAAAAAAAAAGTTTCTTCTTATTTTGTACTACATGAAAGATTATTTTTATCAACAAATGAAACTTTAGACGAAAAACTCATGGAATTTTACACAAAGTCATATCCCCCCCCATAGCAAAAAGCTATCTACGCCACTGGCTCCAACTGTCCAGTTCCAACCTAGTTATGCCTTCTCTAGGTATTCATAGAAAGAGTAATATTACGTCACAAATAAAATCAAAAAGTTAGTATCACAAAATACTTAAATTTAAAACACTTGTACACACTATTGTTCCGAAAACATTATACAGGCAATTTTCTAAAAATTGTAAAAATATTCCCAGCAGAAACAATCAAGGAAATTAAACATATACAAATTATTCAGTTAGATATTGTTTGAGTATTGGCAATCTATTATTTATTTTGGACATAATAAATTGGTTTGACATGTTATGACATATTATGGCCAAAATAAATAATAGATTGCCAATACTCGAGCAATATCTAACTGAATTATTTGTATATGTTTTAATTTCCTTGATTGTTTCTGCTGGAAATCTTCCTACAATTTTTACAAAATTGCCTGTATAATGTTTTTTGAACAATGTTGTGTAAAAGTGTTTTAAATTTTAGTATTTTGTGATAGTAACTTTTTGATTTTATTTGTGACGTAATATTACTATTTCTATGAATACCTACAGAAGGCATAACTACTTTTGAACTGGACAGTTGGAGCGGTGAGAGGTGGCCATTTATAAAGATTGAAGAAGAACCTGAATTTCTCACATTTAATGTCAAACCGAATGACGTCCAAAAAATTGGACAAAAACGTCACCTTTCTTCATTAGAATCACCAGCTTTCCTGAAAATTTCATATTTCTAACTGTACTAACTCAATCGTATACAATTTGAGGTTGTTAAATGATTATTGGTAGAGGTGGACTTACCTTCATGCCACATAAAATAACATTTTTTGAATTAATCTCTATTTCTGTAAGTGGTTTGTGTTTATATATATTTTTTCAAATAATTGTACTTATTCTTCATATCTTGTAGTGCTCCTGATGAAGAGATGAATGTATTTTGAAAGCTAGAGCTTAAGAAAAAAGAGTAAAGCATTTTATTGCTATTCTCCCGAAAATAATACCTAATTATCTAAACAATTCAGCAAATACTTCTGTTTTCCTCTATATATATATATATATATATATATATATATATATATATATATATATATATATATATATATATATATATATATATATAAACAGGGTGTCTATTCAAGTCAGGATCTGAAATTCCCTGAGAATCCAGGATATTCCAGGTGATTTTATTCTTTTTCCGGGTATATCGCGATAGCATTTTCCTCTCGTCATAGGTCTCCTCCACTCTATGTATCATAGGTTTTTTTCGGTCAATGTCTTAGACACACGATTCTATTATATCTTCTTGCCAAGAGATTTTCTGAAAGAACTTGCGTCATGTGCAAATACTATCAGACAATTAGGAGGAAGCATGCAGTGTGATGGCCAATCAAAATTGAAAAAGTCAAATTTGGAACGCTCCACAGCAGTCTATTTCACGAAAAGCTCTTGTTATTGACAGGTTTCAGGCTTGAAAAACTGAGATAAAATAAATATTCAGAATTGCCTTTATCATACATGAACTGCAGTACCATTTTTACTCATTCATAAATGAATAAGAACAAAAGACATATTAATAACGTTACTTAATAAAGGCATTCAAATAAAAAGACGTAACGAATATCTCGATCGAAAACATAACTCAATATAGTATGAAACATATTTTGACTCAGTAGACTTATGCATAATATAATTAACGCAATATATATTGTCTTTAGTTTAATCTACTCCTATTTGTTTTTTATTGCCGCAATTTGCTTATCTTAAACTGTAGTTCTTGGGTGTTTCCAGTAGTTTTTTTATTTTCAGTGCCTTTTCTCTAGCTCCACTTGCGGCCTGATCTTCTGCAGTTTTCTTCAGCTGACGAGCCTCCAGGGCCTTCTCTAACGCGTTCGAGCATTTCTCGTTCTGAGGACAAGAGCTTTAGGTACAACATAAGTGACTACTCCACCTTGATTTCAAATTGCGTCATATACCTGACGTTTGGCTATGATAAAGTCCTCATGCATGTTTTCGAAGAGGCATTTCGAGTTTACAGAAAATTCACGCTTTATGTTTGCATTTCCATGAGAGAGGCAGCATACCAATTTCACAATCATTAGGAAATTCTTATACTTTCCTTGGAGGATATCTCTAGAGAAGTGGTCGATACGTTTCTGAGATCGTGAATAAGATTTTACAGCTTCAAGTACTATTGACAGTGCAGCAAGCTCTCTGAATACCTTTGAAACTGTATCTGCAGTTGAACCGCTTATATGGTTTTTTGTCTGTCAAACAAAAGCTATTTATCTAGTCGCTTATCGGCCAATTTCGGATCTGCCGCAAAAATCCCAGGATCCAGACATGTAACAGCTTCCGTGAGTGGATAAGTCAAAGGGTAACATTCTAGCAATTTTAAAATGTACTGCTTCATTTCGAACCGACCATTTTGGCGAAATTCCAGCACATCGGAAGTTTAAACTACAAATTTTTTCAGCTACTTTCGAGCGTCGAATCCCAAATTGACTTATTTTACTGTTAACAGATTCTTCTTGTTTTGGACATCATCATCTTTCAGCACGGGAACATAATTGATGGCATCAGTCGTGAACCTCTCCATGAGATTAGTCATTTTAAACTTAGACTTATGTGCAGAAGTGGCACCAATGGCGCATCTGATTGGAATTCTCTAAGAAAAGGTTCCACTTCTGGGACGTAAGACTTGAAGGACGCTAGCTTTTGGCAGGGTAAATGATCTGCTGTGAACGTTACAACGATTTCGACGCTCTTGCATTTACGTATATTATTGTCCTTTTTCCCACCTTCCACGAACATTTTAATGTCGTCGTGAATGTCTATAGCTCTTTGTGCAACACCTGCATTTTCCAGTCAAAATTTTGAGGGGAAATTTTGGGATCCAGAATAATTTGTATATCAAGCCGTTCCTGCTGGCACATCTTTGAAAAGATTATACAGATCTCTGAAATAGGTAACCAAGTTCCAATTAGTTGCAATAAGACTATCTTTGAAAGCACCATGTACCGAATGAAGACCACAGCTACCTATTTCAAGCAGTTCGAGTTCAGTTAATTCTTTCTTAGTTTTCCTCAAGAACGCCCAATTAACATTGGGTACATCCAAGGATATCTGGAGAAGCTTGTTGGTTTCGAGACCATAAATACCTTCTCAAAATGCAGTCAGTAGATCGGACGCTCTCGATCGGCCAAGGAGTCATGAAGTCAAAAATTGTTTCTGGTACTATATTATAGCACGAGGAACATAATATTCGAACGACGCTCAGTCGATCACATGTCAACAAAGTAGCTACTTCAAATACTTAAACAAACAAACAATGTTGAAGATTCATCGTACGTACCTTCTCAAATATGGAATGCCTAGTCGACATGTTCTTAGTAGAAAGATTCACTTTATGACATTGATCAGAAGATGCGTAAATACTGCAAGTGATTTTGCCAGAAACAAGCACGTGCCTGCCCTGTTGTCTTGTCTAGTCGTCGCGTGTCAAACACAGCGATCCAACTCGCCCGCCTTCAGCCAAAAATCTAAAACGTACGTGCGGCATACACGCCATATGAGTAACTGCCGTTACAATCATCGACTTGAAACAAACAGCAATGCCTAAGAGATATCAACAACAACAATAATTTCTGAAGAAAAAGAATAAAATAAAGTTGAGTGTGAAATTTCGTTGCTGACGTAAGAAACTTCGAACGTTGAAAACGCAAATAGCAATTTATGAAATTTAAAAAAACTGGGCAAACACAATTTAAAAAAAATATATGAAAGAAAAAAAATGTTAAATTCAATGATAATATCAAAGTTCATTAATTCGTGAAAATATGCTTACTGCAATGTTCGACAGGGTTTATGAGAGCAATATGGACGTGACAGAGTAAAATTCTGGAATAGAATACATGAAACCGGTGAATTCATAACTCCAATTCTTGCAAAAAAAATGAATTCGTTGGAACTACTAAAGAAGGTGATAATTTTCATTGAGATTAACTGAAACATTATAACTCTTAATTAACTATCTACCCCTGTGGTAATTATATATTACCGGTTGGTGAACTTTGATATTTCATTTGTGAGAGAGAGCATTGCAGTAGATGGATAAGATTCTTTTGAGCAAAAATAAATTCAGGTATTCTATACACACTACGAAAAGGGGGATTGCATCTACACTTATAGCTAAATGGTCTTAACTTTATCGACAATTATTGTACTTTTACAATTATAAATATTTCAATGAAATTGAAAAGAAATGGACGCTCCTTGAGATTCCTGAGAAGAAAACTCCAATTCAAGAATGTGTAATAGAACTTGTGAAGATGTTCAATCAACAGTGAATGAAATTAGTCAAAAAGGACATTGTTTTCACGAATGTTATTCTGAAGATTGCTATTGTTTCACAAAAAATTTGAACATGGAAAATTCCACTTTTCGATCTCTGTGACACAATGATCAACATAGGCTTGATACAATATATCAATATTTTATCGAGAAAAGTTCCGAAAAAAAATATCAAGAGTGAGCATGGTGACTTAAGAATTCCAACAAAGGACCACTCTGCTGCTAATAAATGTCATGACTATGATAATTAAACAATTGAACTCTCTTCGTCATTGTAAAAATGAATGAAACAATCAAATCGTTGAACGAAAAAATTATGAGTTTTCTGCAATATTTGTATAACGCAAGTAATGTTCAAACAGAGTCGGAATAAATAAAATTAGTAATTATAATAACAAATAACTAACCCAGGATAAATTAAACGAAACCATATAACAGTAAGTGAATGAATGTATAAAATATCAAATTCAAATATAAGATGAAGGAAAAATTTTCATACTCTACGATAAAATTGTTGATCAAAATTAGTGTTTCTGAACTCAATTGTTCGACACTGTCTCTACCGAAACATAAATGGCCCCACTTTGGGCGCCATTTATGTAACAGGAATTTCCAAAATATGTAACGGAATTTAGATGAAAGATAGTATACTTGAAATGTATGCTCCGGCTAGTTAGAAAATTGGAAAATTCCAGTGACAATTTTTTATATATAACTATAATTACTCTGATTCATCTTCATACAATTGACAATGAAACAATTGAAAAAAAAATCCTAAAATCTCTATTAAATATTACTAAGAACTTTGACTCAAATACTACAAAACTCTGATAAAATTGGAATAAAAAATTTTGAGCTCGTTGTGTATCAGTATACTGATCTGGTTTTTGATGTCTTCCTCTATGTCTTCTTCCGCTCCTGTAGGCCGATTTTCCAACATCTAGGCTATTTCAACACTCTAAGTTCCCTGTACTCCTAGCGTCTTTGGGTAGTTTATACTACAGTGGTCTTTCTGTGAGCTCCTGAGGTCTTTTTGTAAGCTCCTGGGGTCTTTGAATGGTACTCGTAGGGTCTTATTTCTTCCTTCCACTCCTGGGGTATTTTTGTTAGCTCCTGGGGACTTATTTCTTCCTTCCATTACTGGCATCCTTTGGAACTCCAGCTTATATTCCAAGGGCCTATGACCGGAACTCCAATGGTCTTGCTAAAATTTACATTATCGAATTTCAATTCACGAAACTTTTAAAAATCTTGTTTGCTGCGTAGATTCATATCCTTTCAAATCTCATCTACAATCAGTATTCCGTTCTTCGAATCAAATAAATGAACTAAGAGATAAGGAAAGTATTTTTTTCTAGCAAAAGAACACAATAAAAATTTTAATCAACGCAACAAGCAAAACAAAAAAACTTAAATTTGATTTGAAAAAATATCGTCTGAAAGTAATTAATGTAAATATATTATATAAAAGAATTATTTCGGAGACCATTAGGAATTGAAATGAAAACTAAATATTAATCTTCAAGTTCACAAATATGATCCAAACCATTTGATTGATGAAAATAATCAATAAGAAGAAACACTTTGGGCTTTCTGGGGCAAACGATATTCAAGAAAAATTTATTTTACTTAGGGAATACTAAAAAGTAAAAACTCTGTTGCTCTTATAATATAATTTCGAAGTACGTATTAATTCTTCAATGTCACAAATCGAATAGGAAGTTACACTCCGGATTATTCGGCATCGATAAATTATCCCCTCTATACTTTAAACTGATGCTAGTACTCGAATCTTCTATGCTGGTTAATCTTAGCTGACATTTGGTTTAGCCAGTGGACTGTATTTCATAACGTTACATAGTGAATAAATACCTAAAAACTTTATTCAATATATGTAAACATGTGTTTTATTTTTCAATCAAACTTGTGATCTATATATATATATATATATATATATATATATATATATATATATATAACGAAAGAGATAATTCGGAATAAAACTAAATTTTATCGTAGAAATTTTTATGTTGGAAAGGAAGAAAATTAAATACATTCTTCAGGAGAAAAGTTCATTTCAGTGTCGTTCCCATAAAAAAGGTTTGGAGGGAGCAAGCCCTAATAAAATACATAGGGATTTAATATATTTTTTTTAAGGGTCGAGACGAGACGAGAGAGAGGTTCTCTCGAGCAAGAGAAACGGGTTCTAGTCGAGACGAGAGTCACATTTTCTCTCGCCTAACAAGACGAGACGAGAGAGAGCCTTTTCTCGTCTCTTCTCGTCGAGAGGCAACACTAGTGAAAATATACCCTGGAGCAGACGTCTCTTCTGATCACAACCCAGTAATCGCTAAGGTCACACTTAAACTTAAAAATATTAAGAGATACCAAAGAACCCCTAGACTAGAGGTGAAGACACTAAAATAACCTGATACAAGAGAACAGCTCCAAAATAAAATAAATGAATGAACATGATGGAACAAAGGAGACAAACCAAGAACAAAGATGGCCACATATATAAACAGATTAATAACGAGATCAAAAACGAAGATGAGGGAAGCAAAGCAAAAATACCTCGAAGAAAAATGCAAAGAAATTGAGGATCTTCAAAATAAGTACAATCTATTTAATATGCATAAGGTCAAGGAGATGGCAACCCTACAGCAGTTGAATCAGAGATCATCATTATTGGATGAAAATGGCAATACTATATTGGAGCCCAGAAAAAAACTGGAACGATGGAAAGAGTACATCGAGGAGTTATTCGAGGACGAGAGAGGAACGCTAGAACACATAACTCTCAACGCAAAAGAAACAAGCCAACTAATCACCAAGGAAGAAATAGTTCACGCCCTAAAAACAACAACGAACGGAAAAGTTATGTCTCTATATATCCTTCTTATTCACGTGCCATCTCCGTGGAGGAGGTTGACAATCATCATAGCGATCCTAACTTAGGAGGCAGCTGCTCTAAAATGTTCGGTTGATGTGCATCCACACTATTCTCGCAAGTTGCGCAGTCAAGATATTCTTCTCCTTCTACACTTCTTTTGCCTTGTATTTTACCTTGTATGATCAATTGGAGCATGACATATTTGTCTCCTCGTATAAGTATATCTTAGTAATATGATCAGTAGAGTGAACAATTTACACATTTATTATGAAAAATAACGCATGACGCACGTTTCGGTGGAACTTCACCTTCTTCAGATGCTAATCCAAAAGAAGACAAGATATCTTTCAAGGGTATAACATGGTAAATATTTGCTGGCAAAACTAGTTATCGAATTTCCAATTACGTTTGAAGATTCAGATGTAGGTATATAAAAACCAGCTACTCAAATAATTTACAGTAGTATACAGTTTCAATTATCTCAGTCATGAAGAGAAGAAGAAGAACACCTGTAATAAAAGAGTGCGAAATTGAAAAAAGATATTGTAAATCAATTGCATAAACCGGCTAGAATAAACTTTCCAAGGCATAAACTTATATTAAAAGGAATCAATGACCTCATTCAAATCGATCTAGTTGAGATGATTCCTTATTTCAGAGAAAATAAGGGTTATAAATATTTTCTGGTAGCAATCAATTGTTTCTCGAAAAAAGTTTGGGCTGCACCCCTCAAAACAAAATCAGGATGCGATATTGCAAATACTATGAATTATATTTTAAATAAAATGAAAAATTCTCCGAAGAATTTGCAATCGGAAATAGATAAAGAATTATATGAAAAACATTTCGCTGAACTGATGAAAAAATTCGATTTTAATCACATAGCGTCTACAGCACAAAAAAAAAGCTTCAATTGTGGAAAGGCCGAACCGAAACCTCAAGAACATGCTGTGGAAAATTTTCAGTTTACAAGGTTCCTATGAATAGTTTAATTCATAAGAGGATATATTAAATCGATACAGTAATACAAGACATTCTACTATAGGTATGAAACCGGTTCAAGTTAATAGGAATAATAAAAATTTTTTAAATAATGTGTACAACCGCATCAAAATAGCTAATTTGAATACAGAATTTAAATTTGGAGATCATGTACGGATAAGTAAATATCCCAAAGATTTTGATCGTAAACACCGAATTGGACAAATAAAATATTTTCAGTGAAGAAAGTGAAATACACCACTTATCGTGTTACATATTTGCTACAAGATGAAAATGGCGAAGACATGAAGGGTGGATTCTATGAAATGGAACTACAACCTGTAAAGCATCGCGGAATCTAGAAATCTCTAAGAATAGTTGGATTGATAGCAACAATGTTCAACTATTTCATATAATTTCTCTTTCTGTATATATATATATATATATATATATATATATATAAATATATAAATATATATATAAATATAAATATATATATATATATATATATATATATATATATATATATATATATATATATATATATATATATATATATATATATATATATATATATATATATATATATAATATATATATATATATATAATATATATATATATATATATATATATATATATATATATATATATATATATATATATATATATATATATATATAATATATATATATATATATATATATATATATATATATATATATATATATTTATATATATATATATATATATATATATATATATATATTTATATATATATATATATATACAGAAAGAGAAATTATATGAAATAGTTGAACATTGTTGCTATCAATCCAACTATTCTTAGAGATTTCTAGATTCCGGGATGCTTTACAGGTTGTAGTTCCATTTCATAGAATCCACCCTTCATGTCTTCGCCATTTTCATCTTGTAGCAAATATGTAACACGATAAGTGGTGTATTTCACTTTCTTCACTGAAAATATTTTATTTGTCCAATTCGGTGTTTACGATCAAAATCTTTGCGATATTTACTTATCCGTACATGATCTCCAACTTTAAATTTTGTATTCAAATTAGCTATTTTGATGCGGTTGTACACAGTATTTAAAAAATTTTTATTATTCCTATTAACTTGAACCGGTTTCATACCTATAGTAGAATGTCTTGTATTACTGTATCGATTTAATATATCCTCTTATGAATTAAACTATTCATAGGAACCTTGTAAACTGAAAATTTTCCACAGCATGTTCTTGAGGTTTCGGTTCGGCCTTTCCACAATTGAAGCTTTTTTTTGTGCTGTAGACGCTATGTGATTAATATCGAATTTTTTCATCAGTTCAGCGAAATGTTTTTCATATAATTCTTTATCTATTTCCGATTGCAAATTCTTCGGAGAATTTTTCATTTTATTTAAAATATCATTCATAGTATTTGCAATATCGCATCCTGATTTTGTTTTGAGGGGTGCAGCCCAAACTTTTTTCGAGAAACAATTGATTGCTACCAGAAAATATTTATAACCCTTATTTTCTCTGAAATAAGGAATCATCTCAACTAGATCGATTTGAATGAGGTCATTGATTCCTTTTAATATAAGTTTATGCCTTGGAAAGTTTATTCTAGCCGGTTTATGCAATTGATTTACAATATCTTTTTTTAATTTCGCACTCTTTTATTACAGGTGTTCTTCTTCTTCTCTTCATGACTGAGATAATTGAAACTGTATACTACTGTAAATTATTTGAGTAGCTGGTTTTTATATACCTACATCTGAATCTTCAAACGTAATTGGAAATTCGATAACTAGTTTTGCCAGCAAATATTTACCATGTTATACCCTTGAAAGATATCTTGTCTTCTTTTGGATTAGCATCTGAAGAAGGTGAAGTTCCACCGAAACGTGCGTCATGCGTTATTTTTTATAATAAATGTGTAAATTGTTCACTCTACTGATCATATTACTAAGATATACTTATACGAGGAGACAAATATGTCATGCTCCAATTGATCATACAAGGTAAAATACAAGGCAAAAGAAGTGTAGGAAGGAGAAGAATATCTTGACTGCGCAACTTGCGAGAATAGTGTGGATGCACATCAACCGAACATTTTAGAGCAGCTGCCTCCTAAGTTAGGATCGCTATGATGATTGTCAACCTCCTCCATGGAGATGGCACGTGAATAAGAAGGATATATAGAGACATAACTTTTCCGTTCGTTGTTGTTTTTAGGGCGTGAACTATTTCTTCCTTGGTGATTAGTTGGCTTGTTTCTTTTGCGTTGAGAGTTATGTGTTCTAGCGTTCCTCTCTCGTCCTCGAATAACTCCTCGATGTACTCTTTCCATCGTTCCAGTTTTTTTCTGGGCTCCAATATAGTATTGCCATTTTCATCCAATAATGATGATCTCTGATTCAACTGCTGTAGGGTTGCCATCTCCTTGACCATATGCATATTAAATAGATTGTACTTATTTTGAAGATCCTCAATTTCTTTGCATTTTTCTTCGAGGTATTTTTGCTTTGCTTCCCTCATCTTCGTTTTTGATCTCGTTATTAATCTGTTTATATATGTGGCCATCTTTGTTCTTGGTTTGTCTCCTTTGTTCCATCATGTTCATTCATTTATTTTATTTTGGAGCTGTTCTCTTGTATCAGGTTATTTTAGTGTCTTCACCTCTAGTCTAGGGGTTCTTTGGTATCTCTTAATATTTTTAAGTTTAAGTGTGACCTTAGCGATTACTGGGTTGTGATCAGAAGAGACGTCTGCTCCAGGGTATATTTTCACTAGTGTTGCCTCTCGACGAGACGAGACGAGAAAAGGCTCTCTCTCGTCTCGTCTTGTTAGGCGAGAGAAAATGTGACTCTCGTCTCGACTAGAACCCGTTTCTCTTGCTCGAGAGAACCTCTCTCTCGTCTCGTCTCGACCCTTAAAAAAAATATATTAAATCCCTATGTATTTTATTAGGGCTTGCTCCCTCCAAACCTTTTTTATGGGAACGACACTGAAATGAACTTTTCTCCTGAAGAATGTATTTAATTTTCTTCCTTTCCAACATAAAAATTTCTACGATAATATTTAGTTTTATTCCGAATTATCCTTGTACTTCGCAACAATATTTGAAAAACCTGGCAAACTATAACATCTAAAGAAGTAAACATACATAATTATAATAATTAATTGAAAAACAAATTACTCATAATATCTAATGCCTGGACACTAGAGGGAGGAAAAATGAATTTTATAAGAAAAGCTAAAAATGTGTATTGAGGTAAAGGGAGGCTTTTCTTCCCTAACGGAGGAGGTGCAATTTTTCTTCCTTGTATGCGGGTGAAAAATGTAAATTTTCACGTTAAACAGTTAAACGGTCAATAATGGATATTTAAAGTTAATAGTAAAAAATATTATTCTTAATAATTACAAGAATTTATTGTATTTTGTTATATTGTAACAAAGTTACAAAAGTAAATGAAATTATTAAAAGTAAGTACCTGAAAAATATAATAAAACAATGAAATGGGGACAAAAATACCTTTTTGTGTATTAATTGTATCATTTAAGAATATATACCTATATGCAATTCTTTCAGTGACGTCAGGACTAGTCCTTTTTCTAACCTAATGTAAACACCATGCTTGATAGTAAATGACGGAGAATGTGAGGTCACTATCAACGATCAATGAAAGAAGTATACTTTTTTATATATTTTTCTTTATTAAAAAAATATTATGTTTTAATAACTTTTAAATGTATACCTTTTATTAGTCGATGTAATCAATGCATGATGAGAAAATTCAGCATATATATAAATATTTAAAATTCCTGTATTTTTATAGGTGTGTAAATAAAGCACCTTTTCTTCATTTCACTCCGAAACGTTTTTTTTAAAAGAATTCTCCTTGTACATTAGGTTCTCACGTAAAACTAAGCATACATCATAGATAAGCTAAAGCGCCCCTTCCCTCCCCCTTCCAACCACGCTTGAGTTGGAAAATTTAACAGGGAAAGTTGGTAAAATAATTAAGTAATAAATTTAGTAAAAAAAAGAAACGAAGGATCTTTTCATTCTTATTTTTTTGGCCAGTAGGTATTTCAATAATATAGGATTTTCATAATATGAGATGGCATTTCCATAATGCAAGTCGGGAATTGGTATCTTCTCCTCCCCTAAAAATATTTTCGCGACGACCCTGACTGCTAGACTAACTTTTATGAAATAACATTTAAAATTCGGACATTAAAAGGTACCAATATACATTTGTGTATTCGTCTTATAAAAATTTAGATAATATTAGTAGTTTCGTTCCACATAATTTTGTCTCTCATAAACATGATGGAACGAACCATTGTATTTATGTAAATTCCTGGAAAAACCCAATCGGGGTAAACTTAACCATAAACTCATAAATCAGGACTGTCACCTATTGTCCGAGATCTAGATAAGCAATACAATAATTGTTAAAGAAAAGAGTATGGAATTAGGGTTATTATTGTTTTTCTTTAAAACTTTTAGTTATGATTTGTGTCTTATAGCGTGCGGTTGGTTATTTGTAAGAATTTAAACATGAAAAGAACAGGTCAAACTTTTTTAAAATTTGGAGAACATTTGAGTGATCAAAGCGATAGTGATATTGAAATGGACGAGAGTGACAAAGATAAAAACTATACGCCTGTGCAAGAAGTAGAATGTGACATCGACATGTACGAAAATATTTTCTGAAGTTAAAAAATTACATACTTATTTGCAACTTCACATGCTCTAGAACCCAAACGAGCTAAGTTAGAAAAAACACTTTTTATCCAAATTTTTAACAGCTATTCTTTCATAAAAATTGGTAGGTACCTACATTTTTCCCAAAAATTTGTCACTAAACTTTTTTAATAAAGAACCCCGCACGGAATACGGAATGGGCTTTTGATTTTCCGCGGAATTTGATGAAACTCGGGTATGTCCTTTTTATTTATTCTTAACACACGTAAAACTCATATTATTAAAAAGCTATTCAAAAGCTAAGAAAGTCAAAACAGTTTTCCTCAGTCTTAGGTTGAGTTTGGGTAGAGGCTCGGAGCACTCGGAGAGCGCACTATTTTCTGGTATTTTTGGACCTCGGAGTATATAAAGTTCGATCGGAGTTATTAAATTGTGCCAAACCAAACACACAAGAGTGTTTTAGGAGCTCCAATAATAACAGAAAAGCGAAAAGAGTGTGCGCTCCGAGTGCTCCGAGCGTCAACCCGAACTCGCCCTCAAACTATTCGGGTCGTCAAAGATGCAAATGTGTAATTTTTTAAGCTGAGGTAAATATCTCAAAAACAATTTAACCAAAATAAGTTATGTGGACCTTTATGTCTTGAAATTTACGTAAAACCCAAATGTATAATAATATGCGGTATGTTTTACTTATTTACTCAAAAATGCAATGTTTAATTATTTTTCTGTTTTACCAGTCAGCAGAAAAAAGCTATAAGTTTTACAGCCGTATTCACCATCTGCCGCTAACTTTTTAATAGGCTCTGTTGAGCGCGTAAAGGCGGCTACGCGCCTAGCTGTCTACTTGACAAGTATGCTGACACAAGCTTTTTGTACAATTATACATTAATGTGTGTATGGTAAAATACAGCAGAAGTCTTTGCGTGTTTTACCATACACACCTTCATTTATAATGTTGTACAAAAAGCTTGAAAAAGCATACTTGTCAAGTAGACAGTCACCTTTACGGATTTAGCGGCCTGATAAAAAGTTAGCAGCTGATGGTGAATACGGCTGTTACTTTGCCGATCGAAGATAGCAATGGTGCAAACTTAGTCACACCCTGTATATATTATTACTATATAGTACTAATAACTACCCGCTATTAATTTAAAATGGATAACGTAAAAACTAAGTACAATTTACACTGCTTACTTTCAAAGGATATTACGAGAGATCTAAATATTTATCACGATTTTTGCATACTCTGATAAAAACTATAGAAAACATGACATAAATAACGGCTTAACTGTTTAATTTGTAAAATTGTAAAAAATGTTTTCTCGAGAGATCGAGAGAAACGAGAAATTCTCGACGAGAGAGGGCTTTCTCTCGTCTCGTCTCGAAATTTTTTCGAGAGAAAATATCTCTCTCGTCTCGTCGAGACGAGACGAGAGACGAGAATCTGTCGTCTCGGCGGCATCACTAATTTTTACTGCTTTGATGGTAGTAATATATATATATATATATATATATATATATATATATATATATATAAATATATATATATATATATATATATATATATATATATATATATATATATATATATATATATATATATATATATATATATATATATATACTTTGAGCGGTAATCATCTCTGACCAGTTGAATAATAATATATGAATAATTGGGAATTATCAGAGTAAAATCTTAGTCCTATGTACTATTTATTGACATAAGTGTTAAGCTTTCGTAGCTTCACAGCTACTTCTTCAGAACATCTAGAAAAAACAGATATATATTTTTACAAACCTCTAAACGATCGTCTAAAATCAAAAAGAAGAGACAAGCTCACAAGAAACAGTTTCCATTAAATCTACCCATAATGACTTACATCAATGATAGGTTAGCGGACAATAGATCATAATCCTAAAAATACTGTTGGCAATACAATCATCCATAAATTAAACCTGAAAGCTAGGTAACCTGTCCCCTTACAATTAACGGTTATTATATTATACAAAATTATTTTCAGAAAGTACTAAAATTGAGACCGAAAAAACGTCATACGTCAACAATTAAATCTTTGACAGTCAACCTAAAGAAGAAATGACACATCTTTAACATTAGTTCAATCTATAATAATTATCAATCTCCGAAACATTCTTTGTTTTGATGTCATAATGTCCATCAACATTGACGCAAGAACAACCAGTCAACAAACCTCCAGCTAACAAACACTTAAACCTTAACTTATCCTTAAAAATCAATATACCTCAAACAGAGAGGAATACAACTATTTTGAATTTGTAAAATTACTCTTCCAAAATATAAAAAAAATCGACGAATTAAAAAAACACAAACATTCTTCACAAAAATTATACAAACAAAATTTCACAGATAAACTAATGAATTGTCATCCGCATCCTTTATGAGTATGTAATCTCAGTATTATTAAAAAAGCCAAGCGATTTTATACTCTTGTCTATTTCAATCAACCACGAGTATATGTAACTTAAATACTGATGTTTCTTCTAGATGTTCTGAAGAAGTAGCTGTGAAGCTACGAAAGCTTAACACTTATGTCAATAAATAGAACATAGAACTAAGATTTTACTCTGATGATTCCCAATTATTCATATATTATATATATATATATATATATATATATATATATATATATATATATATATATATATATATATATATATATTATTAGTCTTGCTCCTGGCAGAATTGCAGTAGTCTATCTCCAGATTGAGTCTATCGCCCCTTTCATTACGTTCTCCAAGCCCCTGGTATCCCACAATTTTTCCAGTCTTCTCCTTGCCTATCTTTGCATTAAGGTCCTCCATGACCATAGTGATTTCTCCATGCTTAGTAATTTTAAGGGCATCTGCAATATGTTGATAGAAAGTTTCTATCTCATCCTCAGTCCCGTCCGCCGTAGGAGCATATAGTTGGATCAAATTCAGTTTGGTGTGATATGTTTTTAGTTGAATGATCATTACTCTTTCCGAAATTAGGACGAAACTCTACACTGCACTACTGGCTTCTTTATCTACAAGTATTGCCACGCCGTGTCTATGGTGGTTGTCATTGTTTCCAGAATAGTGTATTACGTTGTTGTCTATCGAACAGTGACCTGAGTTAGGCCATCTTGTTTCGCTCATACCTAATATATTCATCTTTAATCTCTTCATTTCTTGAAGAATATTGTGTGTTGTACCAGGTTGGTGTATACTTTGGACGTTCCACGTGCCAATTCTCTTACTGTCTAGGTTTATCTTATGTTTTCTGATTGTTTGACAAGGGTTTCGCTGGATGACGACTTGAGAGGCCTTGTCTTTTCTCTCTCGCCGAATCTTGAGTTCCGATACCCATAATCAGTAAACTTATCATTCTTGGTTCGTGATGCCATGATGATTTTACAAGGGATATCCTTGAGGATCTTCAATGTGATAGTCCTCCGGTGGCTTTCCACATCTCTATGCCGTTGATTACTTATTTATAATTCTTTCGACATTGGGGCCGATTTCTCAGCCCTAGAACAATAGGGTGCCCCTACCCTCGTCAACTCTTCCACCCGTAGCTGTTGGCTGACAAGAGGGGATTACTTATACCGGTAATTATTCGGATGACAGAGCCTCGTTGGTTATCTGGTAGGTGCCCACGTGCAGGTGAGATTGTCAGTTGGGTCGACTTTGCCTTGTAGCCATCAACTATTTGCACATATATATATATATATATATATATATATATATATATATATATATATATATATATATATATATATATATATATATATATATATATATATATATATATATATATATATATATATATATATATATATATATATATATATATATATATATATATATATATATATATATATTTTATATATATATATATATATATATATATATATATATATATTATATATATATATATATATATATATATATATATATATATATATATATATATATATATATATATATATATATATATATATATATATATATATATATATAAAATATATATATATATATATATATATATATATATATATATATATATATATATATATATATATATATATATAAATAGCATATTTAACAATTCAGCATGCAGCACACATTTTTTTAAATTCAACATATTTCGAATCGGTATTCACATGGACATCATAAATATGCTTTAGATCAGGGGTGCTCAGACTTAGAGTGCTGCCGATCTACCACAAAATATTTAGGTGAAAAGCGATCGACCAACTTAATGTTACTAAAAAAGAAACAAATACATTTGCAAGAATATGACTTATTTTGCACTTTAAAATACTGTGCTGACACGTTCTCGGTAGGGGGAAGGGGGGTCTTTGGCGGTGTTACCACGCCCTCGCGATCGACTCTAAAAATTTCCGCGATCGACCAGTCGATCGCGATCGACCGTTTGAGCACCTCTGCTTTAGATTATATCACCAGTTAATTTGCATTATCACGCATCAATTTTTTGGGTACACATATCGTCGGCTTAGAGTGTAAACCTGCTAAATCCGTTTTGTACCGTTATTACGTTTTTCCTATCATTCAAACCAGAAAAAAATGATACACAATATGGAAAAAACAGCTACTATCAATTTTTATTTCAAATTGTTAAAACCAGGTGATGAGTAAAACTGTCAAATCCATGTCTTCAAAAGTTCACCGCTAACTCCATCTTAACCGGCATTCACTACTGAGTTTTCTATGCCGACACATATGCTCTTGCAAATAATTACTTAGTTCGGTGTTACTGCATGGTGTAATTGAATGTGTAACAATTGGAATATTGCAGAGGTATGTATTTTTATTGTATTTTGCATAAACTTTATTGGAAAACGAATAATAATTGATATTAATAGGCAAGTTAACCTAGAATATAAACAGATTGGAGTTAGCAGTTTTTCTATAGAATAAATCACAGAATTGTTGTACTTAGCAGGTATTGTATAATTATGCATTAACGTCGTAATTTATTAGTGATTTAATCAATATCTCGTATTTTTATCTGTCTATTTATATAGTGAAGTTTTTTATATTTATATTCAGGTTTGAAAACGTGGTTTCAATAGTATATTATGACATAAGTGCACAAATAAACTTTGAAAGCACGCACCACGAGTTTGAGGATCTGACGCGTTTAAACGTTGCTAGTGCTCTGAAGGCACTTGTGCACGTCTATCATCCGCAATTTTTTATTATGCCTGCATAGTGCGATCAAAGTCAATACTGAAAATTTATTCTAAAATAAGTATTTGTTGCCAAAATGGCGATCAAAACAATCCCTTTACGATTTTTATGTCAACGATTGGTGTAAAACACGCAACGTGCATGCTTTGTCCATCTGTAAGTTTTATGAAGAATTTGATGTCCACAATCTTGGATTGTACTATTCTAAAAAGGACCAATGTGAGATATGTGCCCTCTTTAAAGTTGGCAATGAGTCTCAAGAAGATTATTTAGAACATCAAAATAAGCAAGAAAAAGCTCGGGCAGAGAAAGAAAAAGACAAAGCTGAAGAAAGTTCTGTTTTTACTGTTGACTTGCAGGCGGTTCTGATGGCACCCAAATCAAAAATTAGTAGTTTATACTATAGAACAAAACTTCAAATATACATAATCTTGCGTTTTATAATTTGAATGAAAAAATGGCTATTGCTATTTATGGAACGAAACCGAAGGAGGCTTGAACTCTGAAGAGTTTGCAAGTGTATGGGTTAGTTTAATTGAAAACAAGATTTTACCACAAAATAAATCAGAAAAACCAACTAAAATAATTTTTTATAGCGATGGTTGCACCTATCAAAACAGGAACTGTGTAATGTCTAATGCGTTGGTATTGTCGGCTATAGACAACAACATAATTATAGAACAAAAGTTTCTTGAAGTTGGACATACACAGATGGAAGCGGACAGTATCCATTCTTCTGTTGGGCGGGCTCTTAAAAACAAAAATATCAATGTTCCTGCGGAGTATATCTCTATTTGCAGATCGGCAAGAAAAACCCAAGACCTTATGATGTAAATTACTAAAACCATACTTTTTTCAAAAGCTTTGATGAAGTAAATTTTTTTAAAAGCATTCGTCCTGGACGTGGTAAAGGTGACGCTAAAGTTACCGATATTAGAGCTCTTCAGTATACTCCAAAGGGTGACGTATTTTTCAAACTGAGATTCACTGAGGAGTGGAAAATACTACCGCAAAGAAAATCACCGGCTGTAATTGCGTTGCCTTTTGATGCTTGACGAAATCAGCACCTAACAAAAATAAAAATTACAAAGAGGAAGTTTGAGGACTTGCAAAATTTGAAGAGCAGTTTACCTGAGGACTACCGTCATTATTATGATAATTCACCCCATGAATAGTCACTATTCCTATCATGTAATTGTTGAGACTGACTAGTGTGTAATTGATCGAAGTACCTACCAATTCATTTTGTTATTGTTTTAGAAAAAAAATTGAGTTTATAAATATTACCTAATGTTAAAAGAGTATAAAAGACTACAAGAATATTTTTGTTCATTTTGAGAGAAATTTTGTTTTCTTTTTAAAACTAGGAAATCCTATTATAATTATGCAATTAGTATTAGAAATCAGTTTTGTGACAATTTTTTTCTGGGCCAAAAAGTTTTTATTGAGTCCATTAATATAATTATAGTGACTGAAAAAGGTGTTCCTAATCTATGTGATTATTATTATCATTATATCCCATATATAATTTTTTTTAAGTTGCTTACTATTACTATTAGAAGAGGAATCATTTTTTTTTGTTATTTTTGTTTTAAAGAAGAACTGCTAAATCCTTGATTGAAAACTTTACTTACTTACAAAAACCTGCTAGGTCACAAAAGTGTTAATAAATAAATACTGAATTAAGTAACTCTCGTTTTATTTTATACCATAAAAAATAAAAAAATGTACCAACTGTATCAAAACACTTCCTTGAAATTAATTTATATCTTTACAAAAATGATTTTTGCTCCTTCTGTAAATTTACCTATTATGACATTAGCAGGTTTACACTCTAAGCCGACGATATGTAAGTTTGACCCAAATAAAAACACTATTCTTGTGCCTACCGATACTAAAGTATTCACCCATCACATTTCGGTTGGTGCAGGAAATATCATCAGAAATAAAAATAAAATTGGGTTTCGAGTCTGATGAGCTTATAATATTCTCACAATTAGTGTATTTATTATATAAAATTTCTTTAACTGGAGGAAGCAACTCCTTCAAATATACATATTTCGGTTGAAATAACAATTTTGAATAAAGTTAAACATTCTGAAATCGTAATCCGTTGGGGTGTACTAATGAATTAATCATCAAGTTGGTATTACCACAGTTTGAGGGACCCACTATGAGACATCGAATTGTGGATGGTGAAAGTGTACCGTGTATTCTATTCACAACCGCCTTGAAAACTGCGTTATCTATTGCTACTGATGACTTCTGTTTAACGAATTTCTTTATGTAACTGAGTTTCAGCGCAAATCGATTTATATATATATATATATATATATATATATATATATATATATATATATATATATATATATATATAATCTCTTGATAATTATTAGCAATAACAGTTTATAAACGTTTATAAAACGTTTTGATAATGCCACGAATGTGGTGGCGAAATGTCAGGATTTTTAATAAAATCGAGTTTTTTAAGATTCAACAAGCCTGTTATTGCTAATAATTATCAAGAGATTAGAAATATTTCACAGGCAACAATAATTCGAATAAATTATTATATATATATATATATATATATATATATATATATATATATATATATATATTATATATATATATATATATATATATATATTATATATATATATATATATATATATATATATATATATATATATATATATATATATATATATATATATGTATATATATAATTATTTATTCGAATTGTTGTTGCCTGTGATCTATTTTTAATCTCTTGATAATTATAAGCAATAACAGGCTGGTTGAATCTTAAAAAACTCGATTTTATTAAAAAGTTGACACTTCACCATGACATTCGCAATTGAAACCTCTTTGACACCTATTGACTTGAAAAAACTTTTTTGAAAAGACAAGGCTGCTTTGTCTTGCTAATTATTTATTATATGCTATTCAGTCTAATATTAACATTCAAAATAGTTATCATTAGATGGTAAGGGAAACCAAAGAAACCTTTACCTACGTAATGTTTGAAAATAAAAATAATAGGGTACTATTTATCTAACAACAAAGAAATTAGTCATGGGAAAACATTAAAGATGTGGAGTAGAATTATCGGTATAGTACGTTTATATGGAAGCAGCCGTTGACACGTGTTTCGGACTCTTTGGTCCTCATCAGAACGGCGTAGCCAAGCATTGGATTGAAAATTTGAAGATGAAAATAGTACAACAAACAAAATCCTCTGATACGGAAGACAATCACACAATTGTGGTTCATTGTCTGAACTCTCCGGTATGGGAGATTTGGTCAAACTTTGCCACGGGGGCGATCAATTCTATCCGCGAGAACCAAGAACGAGCAAACAAACAACAACAAAGAAACTAGTCGCGGGAAAATATTAAACAGGTAGAGCAAAACCATCGGTACAGTTCGTTTATATGGAAGCAGCCGTTTTCAATGAAACCCCCTATTCATTTAGAATTTCAAATCCTTCAAAAAAAGGTACCCACAGCTTCTAGAGCAATACTTAAAACTCTCAGCTTAAGTTTGGGGTCATTGCCATATTTTCAGCTTGCAATATTTAATTATTTATTCGAATTGTTGTTGCCTGTGATCTATTTTTAATCTCTTGATAATTATTAGCAATAACAGGCTGGTTGAATCTTAAAAAACTCGATTTTATTAAAAAGTTGACACTTCACAATGACATTCGCAATTGAAACCTCTTTGACACCTATTGACTTGAAAAAACTTTTTTAAAAAGACAAGGCTGCTTTGTCTTGCTAATTATTTATTATATGCTATTCAGTCTAATATTAACATTCAAAATAGTTATCATTAGATGGTAAGGGAAACCAAAGAAACCTTTACCTACGTAATGTTTGAAAATAAAAATAATAGGGTACTATTTATCTAACAACAAAGAAATTAGTCATGGGAAAACATTAAAGATGTGGAGTAGAATTATCGGTATAGTACGTTTATATGGAAGCAGCCGTTGACACGTGTTTCGGACTCTTTGGTCCTCATCAGAACAGCGTAGTCAAGCATTGGATTGAAAATTTGAAGATGAAAATAATACAACAAACAAAATCCTCTGATACGGAAGACAATCACACAATTGTGGTTCATTGTCTGAACTCTCCGGTATGGGAGATTTGGTCAAACTTTGCCACGGAGGCGATCAATTCTATCCGCGAGAACCAAGAACGAGCAAACAAACAAAAGGTAAGGTAAAGGTTTCTTTGGTTTCCCTTACCATCTAATGATAACTATTTTGAATGTTAATATTAGACTGAATAGCATATAATAAATAATTAGCAAGACAAAGCAGCCTTGTCTTTTTAAAAAAGTTTTTTCAAGTCAATAGGTGTCAAAGAGGTTTCAATTGCGAATGTCATGGTGAAGTGTCAACTTTTTAATAAAATCGAGTTTTTTGAAATTCAACCAGCCTGTTATTGCTAATAATTATCAAGAGATTGTATATATATATATATATATATATATATATATATATATATATATATATATATATATATATATATATATATATATATATATATATATATATATATATATATATATATATATATATATATATATATATATATATATATATATATATATATATATATATATATATATATATATATATATATATATATATATATATATATATATATATATATATATATATATATATACGTATATATATATATATATATATATATATATATATATATAATATATATATATATATATATATATATATATATATATATATATATATATATATATATATATATATATATATATATATATATATATATATATATATATATATATATATATATATATATATATATATATATATATATATATATATATATATATATATATATATATATATATATATATATATATATATATATATATAAATAATAAATTTTACTACACTCTATCGGATAATAATGATAATTATAACAATATTACAAATGTATTAGAGATTCCCGAAGGATCGTATGAAGTGAAAAATTAATTCAATATTCACAACAAGCTATAGGTAATCATAGGAAATTTGGAATTTTAAAAATACTCAATATCGAAAATAATACCAAAAGTAGACTTGAAGAAATGGAACATCCCTCAGCAGCATTCCTCATTCTGAAGGCAAACAACAATACATGAAAGCGACATTCGATATTGACTTCGAACCAAAGAACACTCTAGCTCATCTAGAATAGAAGAAATATTTCTGAATACTCTGTGAGCATAAACAGGGTCAATTCTATCGGAATTGAGTGCAATATAGTTTCGGAATCTTATCGAAATGAAAAGTCTGTTCATATGCGACACGAATCTTTTTCCAATGCACCAACAGGATACAAAATTATCGAAAATCCTGAAAACGTTATTTATCTACCAATAAATACCAAGCAAATCGATGAGTTGACTGTTAAATTGATAGATCAGGATGGAAAATTGCTCAATTAACGTGGTGAAGTCGACACAGTAAGGTTACACTTGAGGAAAACTCGTAGAAATGAGGATTGATTTTAGTAGCAACAACATTCAAAGAGCAAGAAGGAGACGTGCACATGCTTTCACGAATCCTTTAAATTATAAGCCTTCTAAGATGACTCATAGTCCATTGAAGATAGTTCAACGATTAACACCTTCTTATCAGTCTTTTCTTTCTTCACTTGGTTTGAAAGTAATAAATCAAACTAAAAATTAATAAAAAGTATGCAAGAGCTGTAATAAATATTCGATTGATATTCAAAAATAGAGTATTCTTTCTGTAGAATCAAGTGCGATTATAGTAGCAATTAAACAAACGATAGAGAATGGATGTATTAGACAAACGAAAAAATTGTGTTTTATGATGCCATTACAAATTCTGAGAAACATTCACATCTACCATAGGCAGCCAGCTCGCTCAATAATAACGAGATCCCTATCCAACAGTAAGATGCATGCACACATTCATGGAATAGTTCAATATACATAGAGGGTAAACTGACTGCGAAAAAAGCTGATAATACGATATTGAAAACAGTGAAATTTGTAGATAATGAAATTATGCCTAATGAAATTATGCACATACCTACTTTTCGTTATTCGAATCTCACCTTCGTTATGGTTTGCCATATTGGGGTTTATGCAGCCTCTTCCACTTTGAGTCTGTTTTCAGATTGCAAAAAAGAGCAGTTCGTTATAATATGCTTGATCTGAGCAGAAGGACACATTGCGAATTCTACTTTAAAAAATTCAAAATTCTGACTCTTTCTGCACTATTCATATTTGAATCCGTCTGTTAGGTTCGCAAACACATTCATAACTTTTCAGAAAGACCAAATCATAGATATCCCACAAGAAATTTGGATACCGATATTATTTAATAACGCCCACCTCCGTCTTAACAAAAAACTCATTTACCTACAATGCCGGAAAGTTATACAATCATCTACCATTGTAGCTAAAATCTTTGAGTACGTACAAAAAGTTCCAAAGTTCGACTGAGGCATTTTACTCAGTAGCAGAATTTTATTCTCTAACTGAATTTCACAATGTACCATAGACCCTTGAGATACACATTTAGTAGCAACATATATTAATGGTTTTTTTTTGTAATATACAAAATTTTATATCTGTATAATGAATTTGATTGACAAATATGTTGATTTTTAGCATATGTTTATACATAATTGACTGATAAATGTTTTTCTATTTAGTTCCTCTATTTTAATAGATTCTTGTTTTGTTCAACTATTGAAAGTGTGTTTTGTTTGATTAGTTATCATTGTTTAATTTTATTTTTAATTTTTTATATGTGCTTTGTCGACAAAATTTTGTAATTTTATAGGACAATAAAGCTATTTCTCTCTCTCTATTATTCGATGAGATCAGATTCGAAATTGGTGGTATGGTGATTTCTAGGGTGAGAAATTCTAGGGTAGCAACTACAATGAAAGCCCTCGCTTCTCTGAGTACAAACGAGATTACTGCGACATCAATGAAAATGGTAGTTATCCCGCTCCACTTTCTTCACAGGTTTTGCGAAGATTTAAAAAAATTGTTTTATATTTACTTCAGGAGTTGGTCCTTATACGATCAAATTATGATATAAATGCTATTTTGAATGCCACAGATGGTGGTGAAACAGTTGAAGTAGAATTGACTAAAGTCTCTTGGCGGGTATCGATGTTGATGACATAGAACGTGTTAGATTACTCAAACAGGTATCTAGCAATCGAGATCTTGAATTTGCGTTCAGAGAATGGGAGTTACATGGAAATTCTTTACTTCAACAAACCCGAAGTCAAACATGGGCTATTAAAACCAGCACTCAGATTGAAAAACCGCGTTTTATAATTTTCGGGCTCAAAACTGGACTGAAAAATAGAATAACAGCTAATTATAGCCATTTAAGTCATAATAATTTGACGAATCTTAAAGTATATTCAAACGAGAGGTTGACAAAGAGAAAGAAGGAGAAGAAGAAAAAGAGGATGTTTCTTCTTAAGATGAATAAAAGTTGTAAATATAAATATTTCTTTTTTCATGAATAAAATAGTATAAACAGATATAATTTCTTTATTTCAAATTTTATAATAGAGTGAGATGGTTTACATTAATAATTGTATCAGAACGAGAGTTTCAGTTAATTTTGTTGAGAGCCAAAGTCCACAGCATGATCCACAAGACCGTCCTAATATGTCATTTTCATCTTCTTCTCCAAGTTTTATATTTTTCCCGATCCATTCGAGCAATTTTGTGTGACTGTCATTCGATGTGGAAGTGTGTGAAGAATTATATAAGTTAAGTGCAATTTTTTAGTCAAGATTTTACAGTTTGCATAATAAGCTGTCTCGAAAACACTCTAGAAAGATCTATGCAACACGCTAATTTTTATAATTTTTTTGTAAAATTGTTAGAAATACAGTATAAGTCAATAAAATAAAAGACTTTTCTGAAAATGCTTTTCTACTGTCCTTAGATGTATCTAACCTATATACCAATGTTCCAATACCAGAAGTCATTCAGATAGTGACATCCAAACTAGTATATAGCTCAATATCAGATAATAAAGCAGAATTATTCACCGAACTTCTCAACATATGCCTTCAACAGAATTTCTTTTCGCTTGACAATGAAATTTATGGTCAAAATGATGGATTGGCCATGAGCTCTCCAATATCCCCACTTTTAGCGAATCTCTTCATGGATTGGTTTGAAAGTGAACACATCATTGGCAATAATCCTTACTCATCTGAAAAAGTATACTATCATAGATATGTTGATGCTATCCTGATTCTTTGGCAAGGTGATCTAGTCCAGTTGAAAGATTTTTAGCATTCAATTAACTCCGTACATGCAAAAATAAGATTTTAATTTAGAAATTGAAAACAATAAATTCATAAACTTTTTAGACATAACTATTAAAAATGTAAATGGTAGGCATGAATTTGAAATTTATAGAAAACCGTCACATACAGGTAGAATAATTCATAGACTCATTTCATTGCACAAATCACAAAATTTTAGAACTGAGTAATATTGTAAACAGAGCGTATGATATCCCTTTAAATACAGAATCACGTGTTTAGGAATTAACAATTATTGAATAGATTGCAATAACAAATGGTTTTGACTCGGGTATTGTCGATAGATTAACTCATAAGAAACTCTTAAGAAATTCATCTAATAATGTATTTTTACCATATGAATCAACCTTCACCAATATCAATGAAAACTAACTGCAAGTAAAATTTTATTGCATAACGTTCAGTGGAAAGATTTCCTTTAAAATCTAACGAATATTTGCGCCACATAACATCAAATTAGTTTTTAAAACAAATGACACATTGGGATACTTTTTACTGAACAATAAGGATAGAATGGAGTTACTTCAAAAACCGGGTATATATCAACTTAACTGTCAATGTGGTCGTATGTATGTGGGTAAAACGAAAAGAAATTTCAAAACTCGATTTGCTGAACATCATAGATGCATTAGATTCAATAATAATGACTCCCATTCTGCTGAATATATAAATGAGAGAGGTCATAATACTGATTTCATTGATAATTATAAAGTTCTCCACATAGAATACAATCCTTACATATTGAAGAACTTAGAACATTTGGAAATTTCGAGACTGTATAAATCCAATATCACTAAGATTCTCAATTCACAAAATCAATTTGATAGAAAAATGATCAATTTATTTTTTGAATAAACAAAGTACACGGAAATTATTTCATGAATTATAAGAAGACTCCATCTTGCTGCTTTGGTTGAAATCACAACTTTCATCCTATGGGTTGAAAAATTTTTGGACAGTATGAATAGCAGTATTTGTAAACATGAACTACATGTGTTCACGTGTAGTTCATGTTTTCTCATTAGAAATGTAAGTGTTGAAATTGAAGTTGTATGTTTTTCTTGTAGTTATAAGCTACTCTTTATTTTCAGTATATTGTAACTGAAGATGTTGTTCTGAAACAACGAAACCGGTTGTACATTGATTAATATAATTTTGGAAATTTGAAGACATAAGTTTCATATGCCCCCACGGTTGAAATTCCTTAACAAGTTCAGTTTATGTTCTATCAAGCAATAAATTGGTAGAGTTTATATCTTGCAGCTGCGTCATTAATTCCTACTTAATACGTCATTCCATCATATTTTCATTCGATCCTTATCGTGAAAAACTAGAATCATTAGACATCGTCCGAAACCAGATTCTCTGTCTACCCATTATTATAACGATTAACTCCAACATAGTACGAATCTACTATTCGAAAAACAGAAAATATAGTCGGATTCATACCATACCTTAGCGCACCTGCCTTAATTATCTCTCCGACCATATTTCCTTATCTACAGAAATTTTCCTGCCCTTCTTTCAGACTCAGTAGCGTAACGAGTGATTCAAAATATAAAAGGAGTAGTTCGGAATGGCCATTTCGAGCTTAGACTCTCATATAAACTCTACTTATGATCTTAACTTGTAATATAATTATCTTTGTGTAATTCTTTTTGAAGATAATCAATCTGCAATAAAAGTGTACAAGAATTCTGAATATCATAAACGTTTGAAACATGTTAATATTAAAATGTACTTTGTTCGCCACAAAACTGAAGACAATGTTGTAAATGTAAGATATATCAATACAAGCGAATAACTTGCTGATGTATTCACCAAACCTTTAGGTTCAATTATGTTAAATTCAGTAAACATTTAGGATTACAGTACTATTGTATATTATTTTATTTTGTGTTTAACCATTAAGAAGGTGTGTTAAGACCAATAGTAATTTCTATGTTCATAGATATATCGATGTTTGTGAATCTGTGATGTTCAAGGATGTGTCTGATGAAAAATTAGTTTATCATATACTTAGATTCAGTTTTTGTTTATAGACGCCATTACATGTTTAAATTGAGTTGTTCAAAAGTCAATACTGCACTTCCATTTGATAGCATATCGAACTGAAAAGTTGAAAATAATTAATTTTATAAAAAAATATGCATAGGGGTTGAGGAAAAAGTTGAAACCAACGAAGAAACGTAGCTCAATATTAACTAAATTCTCGTACCAAATTTCAACCCTCTATTGTAAAAAACAATTTCGGGAAGTGCTTCGTGTACTGATAAAGAAGCAGGTCGAGATGTGATTTGAACGTAACAGCCTCCGCGCGGGACAGCGCGACTGAGGAAAATGGTTGAAACTACCTAAAGTCACTTCCCCAATCTATGTACAAGTTTGAACCCTCTAACTCAATCTGCAGAAGCTGTGCAGTTTGAGAAAATATCAAAAACCACAAAAAAACAAAAAATATCTACGTGAAAATGGCGGCGGTTGGAAAAATTTTACCAAATTTTGATAGTTTCATTCTACAATGAAAACAATCCGAGATAAAAATATTCCAAATATAAAAATATTTGGTGTGATACGAACAGCTGGAGATGTAAATATGCGCCCGGAAGGATATTTACATAAAAATAAGAAATATCTATGTAAAAATGGCGGCGGTTGCAGAAATTTACCTAAATGTTCATACTTTCGTTCTGCTCAAACGAATCGATGGAAACCGCTGCAGATGTCAATATGTACCGGGAAATATATATATGTATATATATACAGGGTGATTCACGGTGGATGGCACATTAGACGTTTCTAGTGAACCATACAACGGATCACTTTGAAAATTCAATGGAGGGCATAGTCAAACATTCTCTACCTAACTAAGATATTTTCGGTAATGCGGTGTTGCCACTTCCATTAGAAAGTAGTAGCAACTTTGATTTTTCAAATGGAACTACCTGTATATTATATTATTTTTAGAATCTCCAACAATTTCCAAACAACTTTTTATGATATTTTCTTATACCTATCTGTCACCGTTTTCGAAATAAAAATTATTTTCTTTTTTTTTCGTCGGAAATCGAGACCTCTAAAAACTCTGATATCTTTGAGTTAAGAAATACAACGATATCGAAATTTCGGTTTAAGTTGCTGATACTTGGCGGCTTCCTACACTTCAGCCTAATCTCCGTTATTTCTATACAGGGTGGTCAAAAAATGCAGATATTTTGTTAGCTTGAAAACGTGACTGTGAGTTGTTTATTTCAAATGGAATACCCTGTATATTATTGAAAATTCGAAAAGCTGCTAGAATTTCCGTTTTATCTATGTATATCATACCTATACCTAACTAGTCAAGTTTCGGACTTATGAGCACTTATTTGTGAAAATGTTCCTTGAACATGGCATCCCCTTGGTATTTGCTAAGCATGTCATGATTACTATTTGACAGTAACGTTGTGACAATCTACTAATAATATCGACACTTTCATCACTTCAGAAGTTGGAAATACCTTCTGAAACGATGGAAATAATTTATTTAAATGAAGTTCTTATGAATTTGTTTATTATTTTTGGACAGTGTGATAAAATTATCAGCAGGACATGTAGAAAGTTCAATGAAATGTTTCCGAATCTACCGCCAATGAACCTCAAGAAATTTATACGAATTCAGAAAAATTTCAAAATGTTTGGATCAACTTTAAAAGCACCAAGAAATGTACATCGGCCCGTATTTTCCGAAGACAACCAAATTAATGTCCTAGCATATTTTCACGCATTTCCCGAGTCATCGATAAGAAGTGCTGAAGAAGATTTGGGCATAAAATATTCATCTGTTCAAAGAATCTTGCAAAGACATAACATGCATGATTACAAATTCACCTAAATTCAAGCAATGAAGCCTCAAGACCCTCAACAGACAGTTGAATTTTGTGAAATGATGTTGGTACGCATTCAAGAAGATCAATTTTTTTTAAATAAAATAATTTGGACTGATGAATCGAAATTTTCAAGAGAAGGGATTTTCAATAGAAAACATTGTCATTTTTGGAGCAGTACACACTTCACAAAAGAAGCCGGATATCAAGAAACATTTAGTTATAATGTTTTTTGCATGTTAATGGGCAGCAAATTGAGGTACCTGATATAGGAGGAGTCATTAACATCCAGAAGCTACCTGAATATTTTGGAAAATATTGTAGAGAACTTCGTCGATAATCTTCCACTCGAAGTATATCGAAACTCTTGGTACCAACTAGACGGGGCTCCTGCACATTGTTCAAGAGAAGTGAGCGCAGAACTAGCAAGACTTTTTGACGATCGGTAGATAAGGCGACCGTGGAATTGGCCAGCGAGATCACCCGATCTTAATCCAATAGATTTTTATTTTTGGGAAATGTTTAAAGAAAAATTTTACAAAACACCTGTGCGTTCGAGAGAAGAATTGTTACAGAGGATCACCCAAACATTTGAAGCTTTGGATCCGAATGAAGTCAGATCTGCCACGACAAAATCAGTCAACACCCGCATTTTTAAGTGCTTGGAAGTGAACGGCTAGCGATTCGGACATATTTTGAAATATTCCACATAATTATATTCCTTTTTTATAATTATTTGTATCAATATTTCCACTATCAAGTTATTTGGTACTTTTTTGAAGTTGATCCAAAGTAGTTAACACTAAGAGAGAACTGATCCACAATGGCGGCCATCGAGGTGGGGGGACCTTTCCGTCTACGTCAAATCGGTATTCAAGATGGATGCTATGACGTCATGGGGCCTGGGGGCCCTCTGTCATCTAATATAGACGCTCCTTCTCCTCGATCCTGGCCTGGGGGGCCCTGACTATCTCTCTCTCTCTCTCTCTCTCTCATGAGGGTCCTCTCACTCCTTCTCATCGATCCTAGCCCTAGCTGAAATATTAATAAATGAAAAAAGCTGTGTCGGTGTCTGGGATTCGAACCGCAGAATTTCTGCACCAGAGTCTAGTACTCAGACCGGTCATCCATCAACCCATTGTTATAATTAGGATTAAGCGAGTGATATAACTAACTTGCGCGACGTTAATCTTGAATCATAGATATCTCAGATCTGTCATACGTCATCCGATCTGTTATTCGTAACTGTCAAATGTCATCTTGAATCATAGATATCTCGGAGCATAGAACTGTAATACGTTAAACATTTAAATTTTGAATACAATTCCAACGCCCTCCCCTCTGTTGGTGAGATTGTGAATGATGAGAATACAGTGACCTGTCATACACGATCCACCATCTGTTGACCAGGTTCTGAATGACGATTATACAGTGATCTGTAGAATCGTTAGTTTTTTTTTTATGTTGCTATAAATAGGGACCCAGAGAACTGAAATTTTTCATGAGGGATTCTTCAGGGGGGCACCGAGCCCCGCGGAGTCTTCATGTGGGCCCCCAGGAGTCTTCATGTAGGTTCAGGAGATTGAAATTATATGATATATATATATATATATATATATATATATATATATATATATATATATATATATATATATATATATATATATATATATATATAGGAATAGGGGGCCCTCAGGTGTCTTCATGGGGTCACAGGAGGTCCCCCATGGAGGCACCGGGCGCCCAGGAGTCTTCATGTTTGTTCAGTAGATTGAAATTATATGATATATAGGACCGTAGGGGAACAGAAATTCTTTTGGTATATAGGAGATCGTCTTCGTAGATTTGGATATCAAATTACATACATACAAAATGGTTATTTTCTTAAAAATTCATTTCCATTTTGATATATAAAATATAATCGCGTTCGAACGAAAACAGACTGAGTCAATATCAGCTGATCGACGAATGTAGAATTGAAGCCGGTGTCAGCAAATTCTCTGTTCCGTAAGTAAATGAATTAATTAGATATAGGTCAATATTTCGTTCTACTGAAGAATTTCAGCATCAGCGTTTTCTGAATCATGTAAGGGGGTCCATATATAGTCAATCTCGATCCGGATCAGGATGTCATCATTTTGAGACCAGATCCGCATACATTATCAATCTGGATCACCGATCTCGATCGAGATTGACTGTGTACGATCTCCCTTAAAAATCAACAAAGGAATTTCTACATGCTTATTCAACATTTTTGGGCCGTGTGCAAAATCCCTCCTCCACTGAAAACTTCCTTCTGATAATTATAGAAATTTTTCTTATTAATTTCATTCCACCTTCGACTTCATTCGAAGCAGCATCGTTAAACTTTCGATCTAACCGTTTGGGTGCGTCTTCCTGTCTTAGTGAAAATCAAGTAAGTTTTTTTGAGTTATACCTCAGAACGTTATTTAATATTTTTTAATTTGTTTTAGAGACGGATTTATTAGGAAAATTGAATAAAGTTTCTTTCCTAGAGAGGAAACCAAAGAAGAAGCTATCCGATCTGATTATCGAGGAGCCTTACAGAATATACGAGGTAAAAATAATTACTTCTGCGTTCGGAGAGTCAGTACTTCTAGACTTGGGTGACTACAATATCTTTTTACTGAAGAGAGTGACTGAAGAATACAAGTGTCATATAGAGGAGAATATTCCATCGTATCCAAGGGAACATTGGAAACCTGAAAAACCAATCCAGCTCCAATATTTAAACTTATTAAAAACTAGGTAAATATTATTCAATTTCCTATAATATTTTTCTCTCTGTCTGTGTGAATTATACAAAAATGAATTTCACTGGTAAATTAACTAAAATAGATGAAACTCTCAAATTAATTCAACAAAATTATTCTCTTTCAAATTCTAAAACATGGCAAAAAATGATTTTCTCACATATTCGTACGTGTTATAGAGCTTTGAAACGAATTAATTTTACTATAGGTGAAAAACGTAAAATATACTCCAAAATCGTTCAGCTCAAACGTATGAGCTGTTTTATTAAATATTTCCCTCAACAGCAACAACACAGTGGCGGAGGTTTACCGAAAAAACGTAATGATAGAATTCGGTGGAGGAATATTAATGCTATTTATAAAAATAGAGTTAGGACTGGATTTATTATTAATTTACGTCATTTAGATGTTCAACCATTCTTAGATGATTCTCTAGTTCTTTTCAAGAATAAAATCAGTAAAATTCTCAAGGATTTCAGTACTTTAAAAGTGAACACAACTTTCTGGGGTGATTTCGTGAAAGTATCGAATGACTGTGAAATTATAGAACGAAAATATTTCGGTACACCGAATGCTATTATCGATATATCGACAGATTTATCAATGTGGTTCAAAGAAAATGTCTTAAACAAAATTTTACATTATTTAGAAGAGAAGAGCTTTAAAGGTAGTGGTTGGGCTCTCTCGAAAGTTGTCTTATTGGAAGTAGCTATTAATAAATTTGAAATGGGCGCAGGCGGTTCATCTTACATCAATTTACCTCAGGAAATAATTAACAAAAAAGCTTGCATTAACGTTGTGAACAACGATAATGCATGCTTTTTCTGGAGCGTAGTCAGTTGTCTTTATCCAGCGGCTAGACATTCAGAACGAATGTCATCATATCCTTTATACTCTGAAGTTTTGAGAACCACAGGTTTGGAATTCCCTATGGAACTTACACAAATCACGAACTTTGAAAAAATGAATGATATTTCGGTGAATGTATATGCTTTGGAATTAATCAAGAGTGAAAATAAATCTTTTTATTCAGTGATACCCATCAGGTTGAGTCAACAACAACACCTACTTCCTAATCGTCACGTTAATTTACTATTAGTTCAAAATATATACTATCCTAAATTAAATGAATATGACCCGGTCATAGAAGATCCTGAAGATAGCGATGACGACAACGAAATCAGATATCATTATTGCTGGATAAAAAATCTTTCTAGACTCGTATCAGGTCAAATCTCCAAGAGAAACGGAAAAAAATACATTTGTGATAGATGTTTGAATTATTTTAGCGCTCAAAGTAAATTGAATGAACATGAAGCGTTATGTCGTGATTTGAACCATTCTAAAGTTACTTTTCCCAAATATGACTATGTAGAATTCAGAAATCACTCTTTTAAGCAAAAATGTCCTTTTGTAATTTATGCAGATTTCGAAGCTATTTTAGAAAAGTGTAATGAAAAAATTAGTGCCAAGACAACTAAATATCAAGAACACAAACCCTACAGTGTAGGATATTACCTAAAATGCTCCTATGACGATAATCTCTCACGTTACGCTAGTTTTCGCGGAGAAAATTGTCTAGATTGGTTCTCCGATGAAATCGATAAAATTGGTAAATTTATTTATTCAAAAATTAAGCACATTGAACCTATGACGGAGGTACCTGATGAAGTCACCACTCATTGTCATATTTGTGAAAAACCCTTCACAAATAAGGAGATAATTGTTAGAGATCACGATCATTTTTCCGGGGAATTTAGGGGGTGGGCTCATCAGAACTGTAATTTAAATTTTAAAAAACTTTTTATTGTCCCAATATGCGCCCACAACCTCTCAAATTACGATGGTCACTACATCGTGAAGTCACTTCTTCAACGAGGAGCAATCAACCCCCTAGCCCTCAATAAAGAACGATACATTTCGTTCACCTATTATCACAAGGAAACTAAACTTAGATTCAGATTTATAGACTCATTCAAATTTATGGAAGCCAGCTTGGACGAACTAGTTTCAACCCTGATTCTAGGTAATTTCAATAATCTGAAAAAAGAGTACCCCGATCTAGTCGATGAGAAATTTGAGCTTCTAACCCAAAAAGGTATCTTTCCCTACGACTATATAACCGATTTCGATGAACTTAACGATTCAACACTTCCTATCATCGAAAAATTCTACAATAAACTCACCGATTCTCATATTAGCGAGAAAAGTTACCGTCATGCTCAAAAAGTGTGGAAAACCTTTAATATTCAAACACTAGGCGAGTACAGTGACCTCTATATGAAAACCGATATAATGTTGCTCGCAGATGTAATGGAAAATTTTCGGGAAACGGCTACAAAAACCTATAATCTCGATCCAATTTGGTTCAATACTTTACCTTCATATACATGGTCCTGTATGCTTAAATATACGAAATGTCGCTTGGAACTTCTAAAAGACATAGATATGATTATGTTTATCGAGAGAGGTATACGTGGGGGTATTTCGTGTTGCATGAATAGATTTTCAGAAGCTAATAATCCTCGTATGAATGAGTTTGATCCAAGTAAACCTACAAAATATATCTTTTACATCGATATCAATAATTTATATGGGTATACCATGGGACAATTTTCACCATATGGAGGGTTCGAATGGTGTGAAAATACCGATATAGATGTAACTAAAATACCTGACGATTCTCCCGAAGGTTATATACTAGAGGTAGACATCGATTATCCCCCGAAATTACACGATCTTCATAAAGATCTACCATTTTGCTGTGAACACCTCACCCCTCCAGAAGGAGGAGTACATAAAAAGCTATTGTGTACCCTGTTCAATAAGAGAAATTAC
>JARQZK010000900.1:0-22500 GCA_030704885.1 Cynegetis impunctata | reverse complement strand
ATAACATTAAATCTCGATCTTATATAAGAATCATTGAGAGGGAAAACGAAACATTATTAATTGAAAACCATGAGTTTGAAAAAATTTATTAATCGTACTTGTAAGTAACAGTGTTCTTGTTTTAGATTCCATTGAACAAGAAATCTATATAAATAATATTTACCTAGTTTTTAATGAGTTTAAATATTGTAGCTGGATGGGTTTTTCCGGTTTCCAATGTTCCCTTGGATACGATGGAATATTCTCCTGTTGTAATCTTCCCTATATAAGGTCTGTATTCTTCAGTCACTCTCTTCGGTAAAAAGACATTATATTCACCCAAGTCTAGAAGTACTGAATCTCCGAACTGAGACGTAATTATTTTTGCCTCGTATATTCTGTAGGGCTCCTCGATAATCAGATCGGATAGCTTCTTCTTTGGTTTCCTCTCTAGGAATGAAACTTTGTTCAATTTTCCTAATAAATCCATCTCTAAAACAAATTAAAAAAATATTAAATAACGTTCTGAAGTATAACTGAAAAACACTTACTTGATTTTCACTAAGACAGGAAGACACACCCAAACGGTTAGATCGAAAGTTTAACGATGCTGCTTCGAATGAATTTGAAGTTGGAATGAAATTAATAAGAAAAATTTCAACATATAGAATTATTAGAAGGAAGTTTTTAGTGGAGGAGGGATTTTGCACACTGCCCAAAAATGTTGAATAAGCATGTAGAAATTCCTTTGTTGATTTTTAAGGGAGATCGTACACAGTCAATCTCGATCGAGATCTGTGATCCAGATTGATAATGTATGAGTTAGATTGGCGGATCTGGTCTCAAAATGATGAAATCCTGATCGAGATCGAGATTGACTATGTATGGACCCCCTTAGAAATATAACATAAAACGCTGATGCTGAAATTCTTCAGTAGAACGAAGTAACGACCTTGTATCTAATTAATTCATTTACTTACGGAACAGAGAATTTGCTGACACCGGCTTCAATTCTACATTCGTCGATCAGCTGATATTGACTCAGTCCGTTTTCGTTCGAACGCGATTATATTTTATATATCAAAATGGAAATGAATTTTTAAGAAAATAACTATTTTGTATGTATGTAATTTGATATCCAAATCTACGAAGACGGTCTCCTATATACCAAAAGAATTTCTGTTCCCCTACGGTCCTATATATCATATAATTTCAATCTACTGAACAAACATGAAGACTCCTGGGGGCCCGGTGCCTCCATGGGGGACCTCCTGTGACCCCATGAAGACACCTGAGGGCCCCCTATTCCTATATATATATATATATATATATATATATATATATATATATATATATATATATATATATATATATATATATATATATATATATATATATATATATATATATATATATATATATATATATATATATATCATATAAATCATATAATTTCAATCTCCTGAACCTACATAAAGACTCCGCGGGGCTCGGTGCCCCCCTGAAGAAAATTTCAGTTCTCTGGGTCCCTATTAATAGCAACATAAAAAAAAAAACTAACGATCTTACAGATCACTGTATAATCGTCATTCAGAACCTGGTCAACAGATGGTGGATCGTGTATGACAGGTCACTGTATTCTCATCATTCACAATCTCACCAACAGAGGGGAGGGCGTTGGAATTGTATTCAAAATTTAAATGTTTAACGTATTACAGTTCTATGCTCCGAGATATATATGATTCAAGATGACATTTGACAGTTACGAATAACAGATCGGCTGACGTATGACAGATCTGAGATATCTATGATTCAAGATTAACGTCGCGCAAGTTAGTTATATCACTCGCTTAATCCTAATTATAACAATGGGTTGATGGATGGCCGGTCTGAGTACCAGACTCTGGTGCAGAAATTCTGCGGTTCGAATCCCAGACACCGACACAGCTTTTTTCATTTATTAATATTTCAGCTAGGGCTAGGATCGATGAGAAGGAGTGAGAGGACCCTCATGAGAGAGAGAGAGAGAGAGATAGTCAGGGCCCCCCAGGCCAGGATCGAGGAGAAGGAGCGTCTATATTAGATGACAGAGGGCCCCCAGGCCCCATGACGTCATAGCATCCATCTTGAATACCGATTTGACGTAGACGGAAAGGTCCCCCCACCTCGATGGCCGCCATTGTGGATCAGTTCTCTCTTAGTGTTAACTACTATCCAAACATTTTGAAATTGTTCTGAATTCGTATAAATTTTTTGAGGTTCATTGGCGGTAGATTCGGATACATTTCATTCAACTACATGTGCTGCTGATAATTTTATCACACTGTACTAAAATAATAAACAAATTCACAAGAACTTCATTTGAATAAATCATTTCCATCGTTTCTGAAGGTATTTCTAACTTCTAAAGTGATGAAAGTGTCGATATTATTAGTAGATTGTCACAACGCAACGTTACTGTCAAATAGTAATCATGACATGCTTAGCAAATACCAAGGGGATACCATGTTCAAGGAACATTTTCACAAATAAGTGCTCATAAGTCCGAAACTTGACTAGTTAGGTATAGGTATGATATACATAGATGAAACGGAAATTCTAGCAGCTATTCGAATTTTCAATAATATACAGGGTATTCTATTTGAAATAAACAACTTACAGTCACTTTTTCAAGCTAGCAAAATAACTGTATTTTTTGACCACCCTTTATTGAAATAACGGAGATTAGGCTGAATTGTAGGAAGCAGCAAACTCAAACCGAAATTTCGATATTATTGTATTTCTTAGCTCAAAGGTATCAGAGTTTTTAAAGGTCTCGATTTCCGACGAAAAAAAAGAAAATAATTTTTATTTCGAAAACGGTAACAGATAGGTATAAAAAAATTCATGAAAGTTGTTTGGAAATTGTTGGAGATTCTAAAAATAATATAATATACAGGTAGTTCCATTCAAAAAATCAAAGTTTCTACTATTTTCTAATAGAAGTGGCAACACTGCATTACCAAAGATATTTTAGTTAGGTAGAGAATGTCCAACTATGTCCGCCATTGAATTTTCAGAGTGATCCGTTGTATGGTTCACCAGAAACGTCTAATGTGCCATCCACCGTGAATCACCCTGTATATGTGTGTGTGTGTGTGTGTGTGTGTGTGTGTGTGTGTGTTGGTTGGGTGTCTCCACTTGTGCTTACATGAACATGGTTTTTCTCATGTTGGGGTAGGTTGACCATTTCATTGTCCAGTGACTTAGGGATCAGGTGACTTCGATGTGCATAGTGAGTAACATATGAGTGCCTTAGTTGTGACTTTTAAATCTCTCATGTTTTTCACGTTCCAGTAGGTATATGTCAATGAATGAAAATTAATGTTTTTCAGTCAGCCTCAGAATTATTCACTCAATAACAGTTTTTTTATAATCATAATAGAATGTTCCTAGATTTCTATTTCTTCAAAGATAATATTTCATTATATTTGTTATGTGTTCATGCGCTCAACCTTGTTTCGACAACATGCACTCAATTAAATCTATCAATATAAAACTCAAATATCTTCGGTTTACTCATACATTCTCATTACTTGCAATCTTTTCATATAACAGACAGCCAAATTGCTGTCTGTACGGAATAGAATATTTTATACTAGCCGTGAATAATTTCATGTGTCAACTTACTTTGCATTTCAAAGGCCTACCACATCATGTTTAATGTAGATAAAACACATAAGACAAGCTCATTCAAGAAGCTCATTCTTGAAAGACAATAACTTTATACTATGAAGAGAATGAAATTTACTGCTACATCATAATAAAGTTACTTCTGTTTTCTGGCATATACGAGTAGTTACTTTGAAAAAAAATACTGTCAGCTACACATGGATTTGAAGTAGTTGCTTTTCTTCGCATTGACTACGGATAGAACGACGAAAAGCCTTCATGTATGTTATGAAGGGACGTAATAATTTTAGGCGTGACATCACTTAACTATTTAGTTATTCTCCACATTTTGAAAGTGAATCTGGAGTTCTTTTTTTCTCAGTTAGTAAAATTCAAACGATACTAATAAGCTTGTAACGTGAATTTTCCTTATGAAATAATGAAAATAAAATTTAAAATATTTTACTTGAAAAGTGTGCTCCGGCTAGTTCAAGTGTTTGGAAAATCCAGTTACAATTCACCTGATTTATTCACCAACAGACAATGAAACAATACACCAACTTTACTAAAATCTCTATTAAAATTATTTGGAAAAACTTGTTTCAAAGATTACAAAAATTTTATATGAAAATAAAAGTTAATCAATAAAGAGGAAGTTTTGAGTTCTAATTATCAGTAAACTGATCTAGTTGTCTTCTTCAACTCTTGTAGCTTTTGGAACTCCTGAAGTCTTGAAATGGTTTTGCAAACTCCTGAGGCCTTTAAATAGTTTTACAATCTCCTTGGGTCTTCAATTCGGACTACTGAGATCTTAAATCATTTTCCACAAACTTCTACGGTCTTGAAAAGCTTTTACCAGCTCCTGAGGTCTTTAAATAGTTTTTCTCAGTTCCTGGGTTCTTGCGCTTCCTAGCGCAAACGATATTGAAGAAAAATTTCTTAAACCTCGGGAAAACTATACATATATATACTTTCGTCGTATCAACTCAATTCCCAAATCGAAAAGAAATCACGTTTTGCGTTGTCCAGCTTCGACGAATTTTTCTCCCCTCTACAATTTGAAGTGACGCTAGAAATCATCGAATCTTCTTTACTGGCTGATCTCGGCTGAAATTTGGTTTAGCTAGTGGACGGTATTTCATAACGTTACAAGCTCAATGTATTCATTCAAAGAAATATTACATCAACTCTATTTTCTTATGCTGCTATTTTGAAATAAACATAATTCACTACAAACAATAGAGAGTTTAAATCATTTTAATTTTAAAATATTTCGAGTTCTTTCGAATTTCTACTACAACTTATTCGAATGGGTACTGAATATCACTTTTTTCTAAATTTTGTTTATTGAGAATCAATTTCGCTCTATTTATTTCACTTCAAAATAAAATTCATAGTGTTTTTACTCTTGTCGAACATATTTAATAGCTTCTATGTAGAAATTTAAATTTTCAATCTTAGAAATTTTGTCTACTAGAACAAATCATGCTTCTTGCGGGAATGAAAACCTAATTTTACTGTTACTACTAAGCTAAAGTATATTGCGTAGTGGCGCACGTTTCGCTTCTGTCAAGGCTTTTCAAGACACTGATACTGATATTAACTAGGGCGTACTCAAACGAGTTATGAAATTGAGACCAATTCCAGACCGGTTATAAAATAGTGTGAAATTCAAAAGACATTAGTATATGATACAAATATAAATATAGAAGAAGCAATAGATTGAAATTTATAACATTTCCTGGTAGTAGGACGACCGCTATTTTTGAAGAATCGCGTTTTCTCCGGAAATATTACTAGATATACGAACGTCAGAGTCAAATATTTTCTCGGAAGGTTTCTTAGGCATTCTGATGTGCATATATTAACCACGAATGAATGATGAATCGTATTCTTGGCAGTGGCGTAGATAGCTTTTTGCGATGGGGGGGTTATGACTTATTGCAAAATTTCATAAGTTTTTCATCTAAAGTTCTATTTTGGTTGATAAAAAAAATCTGTCATGTAAGTAGTACAAAATGAGCCGAAAAGTTAAATAAATTCCAAAAAATTCAAATTATTTGAATTGGAAAAAATTTATTAAAAATTGAATTACTTATATTTAATTGGATATAATTATACATCATGGAAAATATTCTTGGGAAAATCAGAGGAGCATATCTAGTTTTCGGCGTTTTTTAACAATTCATTTATCACTTCGTCAGCTCTGATTCCATTGTCACGATGAATTGCCAGAGCAGCCAAAACCTTTCAATAACAAAAAATTGGAAAAACATGAGTTTTTAATTCGCGATGAATTTTATATATTCAGGAGGGTCATTACAAGACCATTTATTTTATCGTGCTCCTTTGAATCGTTTTTATTCGCTTCAAACGATACCAGAAAGTAGCTAATATTCTGAGCAAAATGATATTCGAAAAAAAAAATTCCTGGCAATCATCCAGCTCTTTTATTGAATTTTTAGGCTTAACATCGCCTCTATGAATTAAATATTCCACACTTTCACACTTTCAACTAACGAGAAAAACAGGTGTGGCAGTAAGAAATTTTTGATGAAACTCGTCAGTTTTGATAAATTTATCAGCTGCTTTGTTAATTTCGTTTAAATCGTGCTTGAAAAACACCGAAAATCTTTCTAATACATATAGTATAATCAACTTTTTTCAGCAGACTCGGAAAAATATGAGCAAGGTGTCACTCGATTCGGAGTGGCATGTAGATGTTTTTTGAGAAAAATAAAAATTTACGTAGTTTTGTAACATCGGAATGAAATTATTTTTATAGTTTTAAGGATCCATTTTTTATTATCGGAAGCTACAAGGAAATGGTTATTTTTCAATGTTCATCTCCTATTTTTTCAAAAATTTTTATAAACGAATGCGTTGTATATAAGAGAATCAAGAAAAAAAAGTTATGATTAATTAAAGTGTTCAATTTTGCAACTAATTAAATTGTTAGTAAAAAACTACAAAATTAAATTTTTTAATTCGGAAATCTATTCTGCAGTCTATCGAAACTAGCTCCAAGAAAGGAACAAAAAATCAGATCTAAAAAACTATTGCATAACTGATTGAAAAATCGCGAGAAAAACGTTTTGTGGCTGGATTATTGTTCATTAACCTATCCAGTAAGAACGTGAAATTTTTCATTCCTTAATTTAATATTTAATATACCTAGTTAAATAATTACTTCCCGATATTAAATATTGATTGAAAATCTTTTATGAGCAGAAGTCACGCTCCTCGAATGTAAACAAGAATTTAATCGGTCACTAGGACCAAAAAACGTATGTGAAATGGAAAATTTTAATTACGAAGGAAGAAGTCAACCAAAAACTCCTCGCACTTCTTCTCTTTCTAAATTTGTACTACCTATACTATTGAACGAAACTGCTTTAGATATATAATACTATATATATATATATATATATATATATATATATATATATATATATAAATATATACATAATACTATACTATTGAACAAGAGCTCGAGCAGTTTTGTTTCATAGTAAGAAAGTACAGCATACAATTTAGAAAGAGAAGAAGTACGAAGAGATTTAAGTTGACTTCTTCCTTTCGAAATAAAAAATTTTCACACGTGTTTCGGACTCTTTGGTCCTCATCAGAACGGCGTAGCAAAGCATTGGATTGAAAATTTGAAGATGAAAATAGTACAACAAACAAAATCCTCTGATATGGAAGACAATCACCCTCATTGTGGTGTCTTCCATATCAGAGGATTTTGTTTGTTGTACTATTTTCATCTTCAAATTTTCAATCCAATGCTTTGCTACGCCGTTCTGATGAGGACCAAAGAGTCCGAAACACGTGGCAACGGCTGCTTCCATATAAACTTACTATACCGATAATTTTACTCCACATCTTTAATGTTTTCCCATGACTCATTTCTTTGTTGTTAGATAAATAATACCCTATTATTTTTATTTTCAAACATTACGTAGGTAAAGGTTTCTTTGGTTTCCCTTACCATCTAATCATAACATTTTTGAATGTTAATATTAGACTGAATAGTATATAATAAATAACTAGCAAGACAAAGCAGCCTTATTTTTTCAATTTTTTCACATCAATAAATGTCAAAGAAATTTCAATTAAGAATATCGAAGTAAAACGTCAACTCTTTAATAAAATCGAGATTTTTAAGAATTCAACCAGCCTGTTATTGCTAATAATTATCAAGAGATTAAAAAATAGATCACAGGCAACACACAATTCGAATAAATATATATATATATATAGATATATATATATATATATATATATATATATATTATATATATATATATATATATATATATATATATATATATATATATATATATATATGTATATATATATATGTATATATATATATATATATATTATATATATATAATATATATACATATACATATATATATATATATATATATAGAATATATATATATATATATATATATATATATATATATATATATATATATATATATATATATATATATATATATATATATATATATATATATATGTATATATGTATATATATATATATATATATATATATATATATTTATATATATTATGTTATATCGTATGTTTTTTCGGATGGTGGAATGAATTTGAGGAAAATTCGGGGGTTCAATCCGATTTTGTCGAAAGGAGGTTGGTTGGAGCTGAGAAGCACCGTTTGTTTCACGACGTTTCGCCAAAATCTCATTAGGCATATTCTAGTGTTTCTGTACGTCTGGTGACTCGACGGCAACTACTGTTCGCCTCTGCTTGTGTCCTGTTTCCTGATTGACCGGTTCGCTGCATAGGCTCCGCCCCCTCACTTCGTCGATGTTATTTTTTGCGTCGTGTATTGTTTTAGGCGTTTTCGTGTTTTTTGAAATTGTTTTCCAAGTGAGTATTCAGTTGATATTCAGAGCATCGTCTCGTTTGTTTAGATGCCCTGATTTCTTTATTTCTAGAGCTTCTCTTGTGTTACGGACCCTGTAGTTTTCTATGGATTCTATTTCTCTTGATTGGTCAAAATCGATTCTCTGGCCTGTTGCTTGATGATGTTGAAATAGGGATGATGTTGTTTGTTTGTTCCTGACGCAAATTTTATGCTCTTGGACTCTTGCTGATATTTTTCTGTTCGTTTGTCCTATATATGTTTAGCCGCAGTCTGCACAAGGTATGTTGTAGACGCCGTGGTTTTCTAGTCCGATTTTATCTTTTGGATTTCCAAATATATTGGCTATTGTTTTCTGAGGATTAAATATTAGTGTTATTTTAATTTTTCTAGGGACTTTTTCAATTTTATCAGTAATTCCTTTTACGTTTGGAAGTACTGCTCCTTGTCTGGATTCTCGGCGTTGTTTTTTGATGTTTTTGTTGAACCGTAAGGCGGTTGTAATCTGTTTTATTTCTTGTTCTCTTGTTTCTGGTTCTGTTAGTCGAAAAGATCTGGAAATTAATGAGTTCACTACTGACTGTTTTTGTGAAGGGTGGTGGTGGGATTGTGCGATCAGGTATCTGTTAGTGTGTGAGGGTTTGCGATATATGCTGAAGCCCAAAGTTCCGTTCAGATTTCTTGTAAGGTAAGTCCAGAAATGGCAGTGTTCTATTTTGTTCAATTTCTAAAGTCAACTGGATTTTTTGGTGTATACTGTTGAAGTATTGTAGAAAATTCTCTTAACCTTTCTGAGGGTGTGGCCAGATGAAGAAAATATCATCAACATAGCGTTTCCAAAATTTGGTTTTAGGGGAGCATTTTGTAGACCTTCTTTTTCAAAATATATCATAGAAATAGGTTAGCTATAACTGGTGAAATCGAGGATCCCATAAGTGCGCCATCTCTTTGCTTGTAGATTTGTTCGTTAAACATGAAACAAGTGTTTTCCAGACAGTGTTCCGCTATCTGAATTTATAAATTTTTACATTTGTTTAATATTACAGAGGTGTTTTCAAGAGCAATTAGAAACGCAATAAGAAAAACTTAGTTTGAAGAGATTTATGCTGGTACTGAAATATTTTGTGAAATTATAGTGAATAAAGTACTAAAACTTGAGAAATTGATGGCGTGAAAATTCAGAAGAGGTAAGCTGCTAAGATATTGTCGATCATTTACCAAACTTCTTCTATATTTATATTTGTATCATATACTAATGTCTTTTGAATTACACACTATTTTATACCGGAATTAGTCTCAAGAATACCTATACTCAATTTCATAATTCGTTTTAGTACGCCCTAGTTAATATCAGTATCAGTGTCTTAAAAAGCCTTGACAGGGGCGAAACGTGCGCCAACGTTTCTTAATTATCGTTTGCGCTAGGAAGCGCAAGACTCCAGGAAATGGGAAGAACTATTCAAAGACCTCAGGAGCTGGTAAAAGCTTTTCAAGACCACAAAAGTTTGTGGAAAACAATTTAAGACCTCAGGAGTCCGATTTGAAGACTCAAGGAGCTTGGAAAACTATTTAAAGACCTCAAGAGTTAGCAAAACCATTTCAATACTTCAGGAGTTCCAAAAGCTACAAGGTTGGCAGAAGCCATCTAACACATCAGTATACTGATAAAAAGAACTTTTATTTTTATATAAAATTTTTGAAATCTTTGAAACAAGTTTTTCCAAATAATTTTAATAGAGATTTTAGTAAAGTTGTTGTATTGTTCCATTGTCTGTATGTGATTAAATCAAGTGAATTGTAACTGGATTTTCCAAACATTTGAACTGGCCGGAGCACACTTTTCAAGAAAAATATTCTAAATTTTATTTTCATCATTTAGTAAGGAGAATCCACGTTACAAGCTTATTAGTATCGTTTAAATTTTACTCACTGAGAGAAAGAACTCCAGATTCACTTTCAAAATGTGAAGAATAACTAAATAGTTAAGTGATGTCACGCCTAAAGTTATTACGTCTCTTCGAAACATACATAAAGGCTTTTCGTCGTTCTATCCGTAGTCAATGCGAAGAAAAGCAACTATTTCAAATACATGTGTAGCTGACAGTCTTTTTTTTTAAATAACTACTCGTGTATCCCAGCAAACAGAAGTAATATTATTATGATGAAAGCGAGACTTTATGCGGATGATTTGGTTGTGTTCGCCAAAGGGAGAAACCTGAATATGATGGAAAAATTATTACAGAAATACTTGGACACTCTCGAAAATTGGTCATAAAGCACGGGGTTCTCAATACCTAAAAGACATGCTTTAATATTCAGCAATACTGATACGAGCTACTATCCACGACTCCATTAACATCAACAAAACATTGAGCTTAAAACTTCTGTTACATTTCTAGGTATGAAATTTCGTCAAAAACTAAATTGGACAAAGCACATATCCAATCTGGTACTCTCCTACCACAAACGCCTAAATCTGCTCAAAACCCTAGCCAACAAAAAATGGAGTTCTGATCTAGCAACACTCCTACTCTTATACAAAAGTCTCATAAGGTCAAAGATTGACTATGGTTAAATTGCATATGGATCAGCATGCAAATCGACTCTGAAACAACTAGACTCCATCCACAATCAAGCAATTAGGCTCACACTAGGCGCATACAGAACAACACCCGTTGAAAGCCTTTACAGCGAAGCTAGCGAACCTTCTCTACATACCAGGCGACAAATACTGAGCTTGTCACAGGCCTCTTCAATAGCAGCAAATAATAGAAAACTTTTATTCGATAACACATTCGCTACTAGATACCAAACACATTTCAGGACTAAACCACAATAAAATAGACCCTTGTACGAAAGAATACGAATGATTACAGCAAACCTCAACATAACCTTCCCAGATATCCTGCAAGATGATATTGACCACCCACCTCCGTGGTCAGTGAAGATCCCAACATGTAACACGAGTCTTACAGTTTACGATAAGAACAACACAAATCCAAATATAATCAAAAATTCTCTTGGAGATATACTGACTACTGCTTACAGTGATTCAGATAAAATTTTCACAGATGCTTCCAAAACCATTGAAGGGGTGGGTTCCGCTGTCATGTCTAGGAATATCTATCAATATGAATTCTTTCCTCTCAACAGTATACATACAGCAGAATTATTTGCGATATACCAAGCGCTTATACATATAAATAATAATCGTACTAGAAAAGAAAAATCCGTCATCTTAACTGATTCCCTGAGTTCCATTCAAACCATCCAGAAAGTGTTCACAAAACATCCAATTGGATAATCAATAAAAATTCAATTGGATATCTTAAAAACAAATGAAAAAACGGTAGGCTTTATTTGGATACCCTCACATATTGGCATCAAGGGAAACGAAGAAGCAGATAAAAGGCGCGTCAGGTAGTGACTAAAGATAACATCGTAACATTTGCTTACTGTATATCGTCGGATGTGAAAGCTTACTTCAAAAAATGTGTTCTCGATAAGTGGCAGAGTGAGTGGCAAACATCTTCATCTAAACTTAGAACTATCAAACCCAATTTTAAACCAATGGTGCCTAAAACGAATAAAAGACATACCTAAGTAGTTATAACCCGACTTCGACTTGGACACACAAAGCTGACCCACGAGCATCTTATAAAACATAGTGCCAACCCAATATGCGGACATTGCAATGTACCACTGAGTGTGAAACATTTTCTATTGGACTGCCCAATATTTCAATGTGTAGTACTGACTACACATATTCGACTTTTTTTGTTGTTTTTTTCCGTTATTTCGAAAACTATTCAAAAAAATGCAATAGTGTCAACAGAAAGGTACGCAGAATTGAATACTTGATCATATCAGGAACGAGAAACTTGAAAAAAAAATTTTTTAATAAAATTTATTTTCACTTCCTTTATAATCGGAAGTGCTTGAGCTCTGAAAATATTTTAGCTCTGTAGAGAATCTCGAGCAATATCATAATCCCAATTTTCAGATTTCAAATATGTCCAGTTCTCCAGAAACGTCTAATAGGCACTCGAACTTGGGACACCCTGTATACATAGTTATTCCAGTTATTCGACACGAAGAGTTATGGCTGAAGTATTTGATTTTATAAATGTTTTTCTTTAGGGTGGATATGGACCTAGCAGGGCTATATTTTAAAAAATTTTACATGTTGTACAGGATGTTCCAAAAACACGAAAAGTATCAGAGTTTTTTGAATGGAATACCCTGAATATTATTTTTGTATTCAACGATGAAAACAAATGCTAGTTTCATTGAGGTTTAATTCACCTAAACCTTATGGATTTTGAAGTATCTCGTATTTTGTGAAAATGTAGTATCAGGTTTCACACTTCAACACATTTTCAACCAAATTAATGATAAGAACTACCAACTGGAATGAACTTCATGACGCATTCGTGAATTATTGACTAACTTAGACTTGGTCTGTAGAAATAAAGGTAAAATAATTGCAATATTTGAACGGTACTAACTCGTTCAACTTAAATGGGACTCTCCGTATTTAATGTCGCCAACAGATGTAAAATTCGATCGTCTATCAAATACCTGAATATATTCCAATCGATATTTCTTTACGTTTTCGAATAAAATGCATATTTTCATCTTGCAAACTGATCTTAAGAAATTTATCATTCACCAAGTCGCCTATGGCGTTTCGAGAAATCTGAATTGTTTGAAATAAACATCAACACCATTACATATGCTTTCATCTTTCAATATTTAAAGGTTATTTATCAGTTCATATTTTGAGGGAAAAAAATTATGGATATGAAACAAGCAATATTTTATATCAAGCGTTCAAATTGGCGACCATCAGACTCTAAATACAAACTTTTTATAAAACCTTTAGCAACATCTAATAACATACGCGGGATAACATTTAGAAAAGCTTCTCTTATACGCTGTTTCCATGGGCGACTTATTGAATGAAATATTTCTTAAAATCAGTTGGCAAAATGAAAATGCTCATTTTATGTGAAAACGAGGAGGTTTATGGATAGCAAACCACATTATTTAATTTATAGACAAGTCCCGACGCATAATGGGAGATCCTTTTTCACCCCTCCACCACGACTCATACGATAGGGAAATCGAGGATAATTCAGTTCAATAGGCCCTTTAATTACTCACATATTCACATTATTTAGCAGAACATATTATTATTTAATTTATGGACAAATCCCGGCCCCGTCTTCCAGACTCAGTAGCGTAACAAGCGATTTGAAGATTCAAGGGGGTCGTTCGAAATGGGTAGTTTGTCCTAATACCCACTTATCTATACTACTAATATATATATATATATATATATATATATATATATATATATATATATATATATATATATTATATAATATATATATATAAATATATATATATATATATATATATATATGTATATATACTTAGGAGGAATCTCATTAAAGTATATTAATCTACGCAAAAAATTGAGTAGATCCCTTGCTTCAGATCTCCAATATCTTCAAGAATAAGAAAAGAATATACATGTACCATATGACGTCCTTTCATGTTGCTATCATTATTGCGTCCATTGAATATACTGCTTTCACATTCAGAACAATATTGCGTCCAAGTTTCATTCGTTCTTTCATACTAAGCATGTTATGGCGTCCAGCGCTGTTGCCGAGTTCATCAATTTTCCTGAATATCCTTATATGAGAATATTCAACCATAATGACATTATCTCAAGGTCAGCATGCTTATCAAGGGGCAAAGCTTCGTTAATAACTCGTTAGGAACTATTTGCAACCTAAAAATTTTCGTTTGTAACCTCACCTTCAATGAAAAAATGACACCCCTAACATGCGAAGTTAGCACCCACATTTTGGATAATATGATAATTTTTTTCTCATTCGTTAGTTACTCGTGAGTAACTCTTTGTAACATCAAAATTTTCGTTTGTATCTCAAGGATACTGAGAGAGAAACACCGCATTCTGCTGGGTACTAACTTCACGGGCATCCACATTATCGAAAATTTAGAAATGTTTTCTTTCATTCGTTAGCAATTCGTTAATAGCAATTTGTAACATGAAAATTTTTGTTTGTACCTCAAGGACACTGACAGAAAAACACCATACATCGGTGGGGGGGTCATCCAATTGATAATACTAAAGAAATTTTGCGAATTGTTGCAATTTTTCCTTTGTCGATTGGGTTAAAAACAGGAATTGAGTGTTACAAATAGTTTTTAACGAAGAACTACCGAGAGCAAAAAATTTTAGAATATTTGAAAATGTGGGTCGTAACTTCACATATAAGGGATGCCATATCGTAACAATCTAAAATTTTTATGTTACTAACGAATGCAAAACAGATTTTATTTTCGAAAATATGGGTGCTGACTTCGTATGTTAGAAGTGTCACTTTTTTCATTGAAGAATAGATTACTAACGGAAATTTTCATGTAACAAATAGTTACTAACGAGTTATTATCGAATGAAACAAGAAATTTCTACATTTCCGAAAATGTGGATGTCCGTGAAGTTAGCACCCAGCGGAATGCAGTATTTTTCTCACAGTATTCCTGAGGTACAAACAGAAATATTGATGTGGATGCCCGTGAACGTCGTACCCAGTATCATGCAGTGCTTTGCACTCAGTATCCTTGAGGTAAAAACGAAAATGTTGATGTTATAAATATTTACTAACGAGTTACTAGCGAATGAAAAAAATTTATCATATAATCGAAAATGTGGGTGCTAACTTCGCGATTTTTTTCATTGAAGGTGAGGTAAAAAATTTTTAGGTTGCAAATAGTGACTTACGAGTTAGCTAACGAATGAAAGAAAAAAAAATTTCACGTTTTCGAAAATGTGGGTGCTAACTTTGCATGTTAGAGGTGTCATTTTTTCATTGAAGGTGAGGTTACAAACGAGAATCTTTATGTTACAAATAGTTACTAATGAGTTACTATCGATTAAAACAAAAAATGTCTACATTTTCGGAAATGCTCGTGAAGTAAGCAACCAGCGGAATGCAGTATTTTTCTCTTAGTATCCTTGAGGTACAAACAAAAATTTTAAGGTTACAAATAGTTACTTACGAGTTACTAACGAATGAAAGAAAACATTTTTCACATTTTCGAATATCTGGGTGCTAACTTCGCATGTAAGGGGTGGCATTTTTTCATAGAAGGTGAGCTTACAAACGAAAATTTTCAGTTGCAAATAGTTACTTACGAGTTACTAACGAATGAAAGAAAACATTTTTTACATTTTCGAATATATGGGTGCTAACGTCGTTAGGGGTTGTATTTTTTCATAGAAGGTGAGGTAACAAGCGAAAATGTTTAGTTGCAAATAGTTACTTACGAGTTACTAACGAATGAAAAAAAAATTTTTTACATTTACGAGAATGTGGGTGCTAACTTCACATTTCAGGGGTGTTATTTCCCATCGAAAAGTGGATGCCCAGCGAAATGTGGTATTTTTCTATCAGTATCCTTGAGTTACAAACAGAAATTTTGATGTTACAAAATAGTTTACTAACCATTGCAAAAAAATTTCATCATTTTTTCGCAATGCAGCTGCTAACTCGCATGTAAGGGGGTGTCATTTTTTCATTAAAGGTTTACAAACAAAGTTTGAAATACAAATACAAAAGTTACAAATAGTACTAACGAGTAACTAACGAATGAAATGAAAATTTTTCTACATTTTCGAAAATGTTTGGTGGCCAACTTTGCATTCTACTTGTGTTATTTCGCCATTAAAGGTTAGGTTACAAACGAAAATCATTATGTTTACAAATAGTTACTAACGTTGGAGTTTCCGATCGTATTTTGTTTTTCGCGAAAAATTGAAAAGTGGATGCCCGTTTGAAGGTTAGTGGCGCTTAGCGGAATGCGGTGGTTTTTCTATCTGTATCCTTGGAGGTACAAACGAGAAATTTTTAGGTTACAAACGGTTACTAAGGAGGTTACTAACGATGCAAAAAAAATTTCTTTATTTTCTAAAATGTGGGTTCTTCATGAATACTGTGAATCATCATATCTACTCTAATTTTAATGACAAGTTTTCAACAGATTTTTTCACAAATTTCAAAAAAAAAATTGAGTATATAACTTTTTCGTTATCATCATTGAATGCAAAGCTTATATCACACATTCAATATTTCAAAACTTTCAAGATAATATGAATAATTTGGAGGCCATTCGTAGGCGCATGGTGAAAAGTTTTCACGAAAATTTTTATGTTACAAATAGTAACTAACGAATCCAAGAAAAATTTTTATGTTTTTGAAAATATGGGTGCTAACTTCGCATTTTGGAGGTGGCATTTCACCATTGAATTACAATTGTATTTTGTTTTTCGCGAAAAATCGAAAGGCGGCTGCACGTGGCTGCCTATCGTTATATGGTGTTTTTCTGTCAGTGTTCTTGAGGTACAAACAAAATTTTTTATGTTATAGAATAGTTTACTAACGAGTTACTTACGAACGAAAGAAAAATTTCTTTATATTTTCGAAATGTGGATGCCCGTGAAGTTTAGCACATCAGCAGAAATGCGGTATTTTTCTCTCAGTATCCTTGAGGTACAAACGAAAATGTTTAGGTTACAAATAGTTTCTAACGCGTTACTAACGAATTCAAAAAAAAAAATTTCTTCATTTTCGAAAATGTGGGTGCTAACTTCACGGACACGAAAGTGTCACTCGTTTACGTTGCCTTCAACTATTGGGCTATTTTTTTCAACATATCTCGTTGTGTATACGGTGTAGATCAAACATATTTTCTTTACATTGAAGCTTGATAATTTCTCTAAAATGTCTGTTTGCTTTTTTTGTGCTTTTTCGTATATTGTGAGCATAACGATGTGTTCCATAAAAATCTGGACGAACAATTTTATTTCAGTGATATCTCCGTCAATTTTGGAGATAAATTCATGGAATTTTCAGGATACGTGGACAATATTATTTTGCAGGGCAAATAGTTTTTCTTTTTCTTATTTGTCGCCCCTTGACTTGAGAAAAAAATCATTTAGTAGAGAGCACCTACTTGATGATTATTTGATAATTCATTTGAAGAATCACGGGCAACAAATAGGAAAAAGATAAACTATTTGCCCTGCAAAATGATACTGTTCATGTATCTTGAAAAATTTCATACATTGATCTCAGAAAATTGACGGATATATAACTGAAATAATATCGTTCGTCCAGATTTTTATGGAACACATCTATATGCACACAATATAGGAAAAGAAACGGAAAAATAGGAAAACACACATTTTAGAGAAATTATCAAGCTTCAATCCAAAGAAAACATTTTCGATCTACGCCGTATACAACTGAGATATGATGAAATAAATAGCTCAATGGTTGAAGTAACGTAAAAACAAGAGATACTTACTTCCCCTTTGAAACAAGAAATTAGACCGTTCGAAAAAAAACATAATTCAAAATTTCGAATCAGATGAAACATATAATTCATGAACTCTAACTAAAATCCCAGAACGAATTGCAAGGCGAAATATTTCCTACATCCAATCCAAAAAGTCGGATCCAACGAGCATCAAGAAATAATAACAGATTGTTAAAGCGAAGTGAACTTGAATCGAGGGAGAGTTAAAAATATTCTAGATGTGACGACCAAACCTGCATCTATTCTTGTGCACTGATGCCAGATCGGGGACGCAACATTATATTTTCAAATGAAACATGTATATTTGGATGTATATCAGAGTTCACCCTTTACAGCGCCCCCGAAGCAGAATTTGCGTGAACTAAATATATATTATTGCTTTCATGGAGCGCACGTTACTACGTCCTCGAACACGAATTTGGAAATGCCGTAACTCAGTCATCCAATTATCAATGAACTTTATAGCTTTCTGTAGCACTGATGGCCCTCTACATTTAGCGGCAACTCCTATAATCGGAACCCTTTAAACTTCAGAGATATTGTCGAAAAACAATGCTGCGTCCGGTATACGGACGCACTATCATGCAGGACGCAACTGTGTATGTGGCAATGTCAATGTATGGACGCAATATGGTACGCTGGATATATATATATATATATATATATATATATATATATATATATATATATATATATATATATATATATATATATATATATATATCCGTTTACGTTTCTAATAATAGTCTTCGATTTAAAGTTTTTAATTGATCATAAGTGTAAAACGACTAATTTGTTGGATGAATTTAAGTAAAACCCATTATTTTTTGCCAAGCTTTCGAATTTAATTCAATTCTTCTTCAGGGCTTCTGTAAGTACAACATACAGTTTATATCTAATAAAGTACAGTTAATATATTAATTTCTCACTTAATTTTGAGGTTTTGTCGGATTTCTGCTAGGCTCAAAACAGATTTCGTTTTTTAATTTAAAGTATTTGAGTTCGGACATCAAATGTATTTTTGTTAGTATTTAACTTTAATTATGAATACTTAAGGTTAATCAGCAATTATCCCAATTTGATATTTTTCTTTCTTCCTTCATTTTATTTGACATCTACTTCTTTTCATTCTTGTACTCTGTGTTCTCTATTCATCGATCGGTCCATCATAGAATCTTGAGTTTTCTTTCGATTTTTCCAATAGGTATTTATATATGGAACTGAGATTTTTGGTGTCTGTTTTTTTGTTTATGGAGTTTTCTTGTTTATTAATTTCAATCATTTCCAAGATTAATCTTTCATGGTAATTTCGTTCAACTTGTAACACGTTACAGTCTTCATAATTCATCCTGTGATCTAAATTGAACACATGTGTGGCCAGTGCACATCTTTCGTGATGTTTTCTGGTGTCTGACTTTTGCAACGTTGAAGAGCAGGTTGACGTTGCATATTATAGATATATATATATATATATATATATATATAGTATATATATATATATATATATATATATATATATATATATATATATATATATATATATATAATATATATATATATATATATATATATAGTATATATATATATATATATATATATATATATATTATGTATATATATATATGATATATATATAATATATATATATATATATATATATAATTATATAATATATATATATATGATATAATATATATATATATATATATTATAATATATATATATATATATATATATAATATATATATAATATATTATATATATATATATATATTATACTATATATATATATATACATATATATATATATATATATATATTATATATTACTATATATCATATATATATATATATATATATATATATATATATATTATATATATATATATATATATATATATATATAATATATATATATATATATATATATATATATTATACATATACATATATTTTTATATATATATATATATATATATATATAGATATATATATATATATATATATATATATATATATAACAAATGTTGATAGCTATCGCTCTGCAATTACACTGACGGTCATGTCTGAAACAATCATTCTTCCTATTTGAAAATTCAACTTATTTAATTTCAACATACCACCATTATTGCCAGAGATATCAGAGAAAAACTAGAATTGATAGGGATTCGGATAAAACTGCTAGAATAGAAACAATAAGTGTTTAAATTGAAGCTGCTAAATTTTCAATTGAATTTTCAGTATATAGATTGAAGAAAATAATCGTATATCATAAGTAATTTTTTCGTTTCTAGATCTTCAGCATTAATCAAAACATAAAATTTAACTTGTGTCAAACTGGGATAAGTAATTTTTTTCAAGTAAATATTTTATAGAATAATGTAGAAATATACTACACTTATGCGTATAGAGACCAACTATTTAATTAATTAATGATAACATATTTTGATCTTCTACAATTTCTTCAATTTGAAAAAAAAAATGTGAGAATCTACAGAAACAAACTTGTAATCATGCGCTGTGGCAGAAGTGCATGTTAAATATACTTCCAAGGTTTCATATTTTAATGAAGCTTTTTAGAAAAGTAAAATTCTCTAAGAGTTGAGAAAATACCAAAATTTGGTTTTCTTTCAATATTTTCCTTGGCATAACACTAACACTGAACTATGTCTAGTTGAATACTGAACACCTGGTAAACCTGCATGCAGCATGAATCACCAATTGCAACTCAATTTCGAAAAATATTCATCACGTTGTTGAAACGAGTTATATGGAAACATTATGAGATGGCATGAACAAAGTGTCTGTTTTGTTGAATATCAAAACAATAGCATAAGTTGTTGTGTTTGAAGAAGATGAAAAATTTTTGGGCCATTCAATAATTATAACAGTTCACCGCAAGATCTTGATTTTTTTAAACCCATTTACGTACTTAATTACTAAATTTCATTACTATTTATGAAAGTATAGTGAAATACTCATCTGTATATATATATAACTGATCTTTTGTGTTTTATCGATAGTTCTCCTTCGTAAAAAAATTCAGACTAATAGGCCAGAATGTTTTCTTCATCAATCTCCTATACTCCTTCATAAAAAGAAAATTCATATTTTCTCATCAAGATAATGAAATATTATAATATCATTGATATAACTAGGATACTTTTGAAAAAACAAGGAGTTGAAGGAACGAATTTCAACTAGAGCTGGTAAATTTTATACTCAATTCATTTCGGTCCGCACTTTTGACGACTTCTTGAGTAATATATAGTGTATGAAGTAGAAAACATATATTTTTGGAAAGCTACTGCTCTCATAAAATTATTCGACAAAAATGCTTAACATAACGCATGGATTTTATCATCTATCAGACTAAAATTTCGTTTTAAAATCATATTTCATAAAATATTCATCGAATGAAAATCATAAAATAATGTTACCATTTGTCAAAATTCAATTGAGGAAACTTTCAAGTGAGTCTTTCATAGGGCTCCTATTATCAAGTAGAAATTTTCAAAAGAAGTGTTTGATGTTGTAAATTCGGTTTCTCTCATTTGGATTATCTTTTGGAAGCACGATATTGTAGATAGATGTGAAAGTTCCAGGATAAGATACATTTCTGGTAACTGCAAACAATTGAGCTTCAGAAAAACAATCTATAATTTCGGATATTAGTGATTTTAGTTATTAACATTTTCAATGAAAAATTGTCACTGAAAATACTTAAAGTTTTAATAAATGGAACGACAGTTTAGGAAGTTCTATTATTTTCATACGTTTTTAGTATTAAGTTATCGTAATGAACGAAATTGATATTATATTTCATATGATTCATCACTTGGAGCTTCAACAATGTAGTGAAATTGAGATTAGACACATCGAATTTATGACGCATTTCTGCAAAAGAGATCATGAAGATTTTTTTTTTAAACTCGAGGGACCTACAGTTTAACGCTGGTTCCGAACGTATAATGGGCTTGTAAACGATGTACTTTACCCAACAATTAATCTTTATAATTAGAACCACTAAATTCCGGACATACTCAACACCCAAGAGCAAGGTGGGACTCGAACCCACATCCTCGACTTACAAGCGGTACGCCTTACCGCTGGTCTACCGAGGCCTCAGATCATGAAGATAGTTATTTAGACAACAAGAATATATAGCGACTGCTTTTTGTATGATCCTACTGCTCGTTATAAAACCTTGCAAGTGGAAAAAGAGACTTTATATTCGTGTATACATGACTTATTCCAACGCCTTGGTTTTTTGATATGAAAATGAACATAAAATGTATTATGAACAAAAAATTTTTTCGCGCGATTTTTCAATCATTCATGCAATAGTTAATCAATAATTGTTTGCTGCTCGAACATGAAAATTGCAAATATGTTCAACTATAGATCTGAGATTCTTTTGTTCTTTGGAGCTCTTTTTGAAAGGCTTCAGAATAGATCCCTGTTGAAATTTGATTTATATTATATTCATTGTTTTCAGGAAAATAAATCTAAAGTAGGTATCTATCACATCCCTTCGTGCTTGCGTAGTTGGG
>JARQZK010000899.1:70000-119111 GCA_030704885.1 Cynegetis impunctata | reverse complement strand
CCAACTTCTTTTGGCCTAAACTGGATGATATGGACACGGACGACATGTGGTTTCCAGCAGGACGGCGCCACGTGCCACACAGCCCATGCCACAATGGACATTCTGCCACGACGATTCCGGACATGGTCATCTCGCGCGGAGGCGATATCAACTGGCCACCGAGATCGTGCGATTTAACGCCTTTAGACTTTTTTTCTCTGGGGCCTATCTCAAGTCGCTGGTCTACGCCAACAAGCCTCTAAAACCGATGACCTCAAAGTCAACATTCGAATCGTCATCGCTCAAATTTAGACCGATATGAGCTCCAGAGTCATCGAAAATTGGAACTCCCGGATCCTGGCTACCAAACGGAGCCGCGGTGGTCAATTTAATGATGTTATCTTCCATACTTAATGTGGTCGAATACCCTTTCGAATGAAAAATAAATTTCGTTTCTACCTCGCACACAACTTGTTTTATTCAATTTTAAAGTTCACGCGCCCTTAATTGGCGGACCCTTTATATATACTATATATATATATATATATATATATATATATATATATATATATATATATATATATATATATATATATATATATATATTAATAAATATATAGTTAGATAAATATATATAAAAATATATATATATATATATATATTTATATATATATATATATATATTTATATGTATATATATATATATATATATATATATATATATATATACATATATATACAGGGCTTTTCAAATTCGAGTCTAAACATGGGTATTTTGACAACGGTAAAAGATAGAGGGTTGGCTGAATGGGGGCAAAGTAGCGTATTTCAGAGGTTAGTTATATGAATAGAAAAATCTGACCTAGCTTCTTCAGTTCTGGGGTTATATAGCAGAACTTCGAAGTTCTTTAACCTATAACTTTTTATTTCACGAAGATTTTTTTAAAATTTTGCAATTTTCCATATCAACTTTTTGTAGCCTTTCCAAATTTTGCCACCCTAAACTTTTCATTTTCAAATACGTATATTTTATTGTATTTTTTCAAATTCCAAGAGTCATGTTTCATATTTGCGTTTTATTTTTATCTGAGTCATACAGTGCTTTGGAAATATTGAACTAATACGAGGCATTCTATACCTTATTCTATAATATGTTTTCAAAATTACAGCTGAAATTTAAGAAAAATGTTGAAACTTTACTGGTGATAGTTCAATACTTCCAAAACACTTTATGATTTAGATAAAAATAAAACGTCAATATGGAACATGACTCTAGGCATCGGGGCCTCGGTAGACCAGCGGTAAGGTGAAACGCCTTATACCGTTTGTAAACCGAGGATTGTGGGTTCGATCCCACCTCGCTCTTGGGTGTTGTGTATGTCCGGAATTTAGTGGTTATATATGATTAAAAATTGTTGAGTAATGTACATAGTTTACAAGCCCATTGGCCGTTCGGAACCGGCGTTAAACTGTAGGTCCATCGAGTTAATAAAAAAAAAGACTAGGCATTAGAAAAAATGCAATAAAAAATACAGGTCCGTATTTCCAAATGAAAAGTTGAGGGGTGTCCAATTTATACGACACCCTCTATATAAATTTTATTCAGATATTTCGGATAACCCACAACAAGTTGCAATGGCAAAGTGACAATTTGTTCAAGAAAAATTCCTAAAATGAAGAGATACAGGCAAAAAAAGAATTTCGAAATTTCCGATTTTTCCTGTATAATTCCAGTACTAAAGAAGCTGATCAGATTTTTTTCGTCCATATAATTGACCTCTGAAATATGCTAGTTTGCCTCCATTTAACCATCGTCTATCTCTCATTGATTATATACATCATGTCGTATACATTAGTACGATCCAGATATATCCAATTATTCCCAAGGATTCTCTGGTCGATTCCACAATGCAAGCAAATATTTACTGCAACGTACTTATACCGAAGTTCACGAGTATCCCCATTTCTCAAATTGCCACAAATACTTAATCATGGAGGAATTATGAACGAATGAGTTTCAACTCTTGCATGTCTGGAAAATTTAAAGGATTCCAAGCAGGAATATCCGCCGCACTGTTGTCTGCTGCATGCGCGTTGGTTGCGAATTGTTCTCAGGAATTTTCCACCTGACTGAGAACAGCAGTTTGTTGTCGGAAAACAAGGAAATGTAGCAGGAGAATTTTTCTCGAGGAGATGATATCCGAAAACGATTTAAATTCATCAGTTGATAATATACATAGTCAACAATCAATTTATGAAAAATATACTAGTTAAAATTTTTATATATTATATGAAGTGAACAAGGAAAATTCTTCATTAATTTAAAATTATTGAACAATTTTCCAAGGGAGCTGGTTATATGTATATGTGAATTATAGCAAATGTCAAGTCACCCCAACTCAATATCTGCATATCTTAGATGGGATTGCTTTTGATACGAATTGGTGGGGGTATGTTGACCCCCCGGGTAGGAAATAATTCTTGTTTACATGATAAAGGGAGCAATTTTGGAGCCATAGAGTTGGAAGTTTGTAAGTAGGTAATTTCCTTTGATATCTTGGATGGGATTGCTTTTGGTATGAATTGGTTGTGGGGTTGACCCCCCCGGGGGGTCTTGTCGGTTCTTGTTTACACGATAAAGTGCTCAATTTTGGGGCAATACGGTTGAAAGTTTGTGAGTATGTAGTTTCCTATGATATCTTGGATGTGACTACTTTTGGTATGAATAAGTTTGGGGGTTGACCCCCGGGGGGACAAAATAAATATTGTTCACATGGTTGAAAGTTTTTGAGTAGGTAGTTTCGTATGATATTTCAGATTGGATTGGTTTTAGTACGAATTGATTGGGGTTGACCCTCCGAGGGGGCAAATAAATCTTATTTACGCGATAGTCGGCACAATTTTGAAACAATAGGTTTGAAAGTTGGTAGGTAGATAGTTCTTCATGTCAATTTGGGAATGATTGGTTCTGGTGAGAATATATTAGAGGATTGAGCCACAGGGGAGGAAATAAATCTTGTTTCACGACAAAATGCGCAATTTTGAAACAATAAGGTTGAAAGTTGCTAGTTTAAAAAGAAGGAAAGCTGGTTTGAATTTGAAAAAAAATCTCAATTGAATGAACTGGATACGGTATGAAAACCTGCTTTTCTAATGCAGCCTGCTGCGATAGAGTTTTCTTCTTGTTAGAATGTACTAGTGATAACGTTTAAATATCATAATCGTAATAAAATCTATAACTTTCCTCCTAATAAATACTCAAAAAAAAAAGAATTTTTACGTGAGTAGGTATATTATTACTTGTCATTTCATTATCTACGTAACACGTGAGAGAGGTCGTACTCGGCTCGCATTGTGAGCGAAAAGTTGGAATATTATCACGAAATGATAACCGCACAAATTTCTGCGGAAGAAATTATTTGTTTCTGTTCGTGACATATTAATTTAGATTCAATTATATGATATCGGTGCCCGGCCCGTGGGAAACTCGTTATCTGAGCGAAATTAACTGAAAGGTTACATTTCCCGCAGAAGTATTTCTCAGATAACGAATTAGAACGTCCAGGTTACAGATATTTCTCATTTTCGTGCGATTTCGTATCCACGTTATACGAATTCAGTTTAACGTAAGAGTGATTCACTGAAAAAATTATACAAGATTGGTGGGATAGAGAAGTAGTATTCGATAGACAGGATGTGCCTCCACTTATTATTAATTTTGACAGTGATGATGAAGATAGTGATGATTTTGAGATGGATTAGTGGAAACCTTGTGTTTTATTTTTCTATATTTTTCTCCAATTTGCTTTATTTCCACCTTTTTGTATATTCACAATTTATTGTTTTCATTATTAACATAAGTAAAACTTTGAAATACAATATAAAATCAGGAAGGTAGTGACTAAATGTAATTGTCATACAGTCTTCAAATTATTATCAGAAGGAGCAGAGACTTTGAGCAGGTTATTCCAGTTGTTGATAAAGAAATGTTCACTCGATATTTCATTATTTCAATTTGCATTGGTGGATTATCGCAGCTATATATAAAAAGTCTAATAGCACACCTATACGTAGCCAGCTACCTATGTCGATATATTTTTGTGAATAACACCTCACACAAAATTAAAACTGCATAATATGACATAGAGATACGAATGAAACCATGGAGCATCTTAATTCAACTTTACAATGTATGATTGTGTAGGAAATAGACTCATTATATCACAAAATTATTCAGATGATCTATATTCACTTCTTGTTCCAAATAATGTAGCAGTGATGATACAAATGTATACCTTCATAAGTGAAGCGATTTTATTTTATGTATCTATATTTATCTTTTTCATTCTATTTCCATTATAATAAATATAATAGATGTATAAAGAAACAATATTTAAATTTGCATGCAGCTGTATGGATTCCTTTTACCATAAACATTTTTCATAAATAAATATTTTTTACTTAGGCTCTACGAGGCACGGACCAATAAAAAAGAAGAATTGTCAATCTAACATCAAATTGACTTTTCTAGTTTTCGTAAAGTAAAGAAAAAAACTACAGCTTGGCAACATCACAATATTTTGTTTTGCAACGTCATCGTCTTTTTATCGTAAAAAACCTACATATATATATATATATATATATATATATATATATATATATATATATATATATATATATATATAGTGCTCAGGGAGCTATTTAAATACCTTATGCAAGCAGCCAAACCGATCATATGGGCCAAACATCCCGTCTGACACAAATAAAGTGTCCCTATGAGTATGACAGTATGATCGAAATGTCATGATTTGCTCATTTAAGCGCGACAGTGATTATCTATGCGCGTCGATCTCCCTTCTATATATTAAAACAATGGTTAAAAATAACAATTCACACATTTATTATAAGAAATAACGCATGACGCACGTTTCGGTGGAACTTCACCTTCTTCAGATGCTAATGGCAAACTAACTATGATTCTCTGTTCTATCGAAAACAAGAAATGACAAATTATGTAGAAGGGGTAAATACAAAGATGGTTACAAATAATTATTAGAAAAGGAAAAACCAATTCTGAACTGCTAGTCAGGTAGTTCGGTAATTTTGAAAAGATTAAGAAGGGGGCTTGAAGTATGATCGATTTGGCTATTCAATAGGAGACCGGAATGCTTGTATTTATTTATTTGTAATGATTCTAAAGAATTAAATTTAATTCCCTTACTTTCAGTATTTAATATTTTAAAATCGAAATTGAATGTGTAATTTTCTTGGATTAAATGGTTTGCATAATGTGAATCCGACTTCTGATTAACAAAGCTACGTTTGTGTTCTGAAATTCCAGTTTGAAAACTTCTGAAAGTTCTACCAATGTAAAACTTATCACAATCGCCACAATTAATTTATAAACTCCCGATTTATTATCTTTATGAACTTTGGATTTATTATTTTTTATATGATTTCCTAAATTATTACCGGTACGATAAGCAATGTTAATGTTGTGCTTAGATAAGAGAGATTTAAGTTTTTTACTTGAATTTCCGATGAAAGTGAGGCTGTTGTATTTGATATTATTTTTAGTGAGAAGGTACACCTGGTTAATTGCATTTTTGAAAAACTTTTTATCTATCATATTGTCTATAATATTGGGATCATAATTATTATTTACGGCAATTTGTTTAATTATATTTTTCTCGATGTTAAAATTGGCGTTTGAAAGTGGAATATTTACTAAACGATGTGCCATACTATTGAAAGCTGCCATTTCGTGTTGGAAAGGATGTAGGGAAGTACTATGTATGACGCTATCAGTGTGCGATGGTTTGCGAAAAATTGAAAAATTATGTTTTTTATCTACTTTTGTTATTTTCAAATCCAAAAAGTTAATCGAGTTATCTTTTTCCATCTCTAATGTGAATTTTATATTAGGGTGTAAAGTATTAATGAATGATTGAAAGCAGTCTAGTTGTCTAAGAGTACCAGTGAAACAACAAATAATATCATCCACATATCTAAACCAATAAACGAATTGTCGACTAACAGGATGATTATGAAGTAACTGTTCCAAATTATCCATGAATACTTCAGCCAACAAAGGGCTCAGCGGTTTTCCCATAATTAAGCTATATACTTCTATACTTACTGTCATGACATTTCGCTCATACTGTCATACTCATAGGGACACTTTCTTTGTGCCTGGCGGGATGGCGCCCATTCGATCAGTCTGGCTGCTTGCAGAAGGTATTGAAATAGTTCCTTGAGTATCATATATAAAAATCAAGACTGAGAAAATAAGAAAAGTGAGTTGAGTTTTTTCCATCTTTAGCACCTCATACCTAGAAATTGGCGGACGGCACAAGGTAGCAGGTATCCATACACTGAAAGTACATAAGAACACTACTTCATCCCATACATATTATTGCTGAGAAAATAAGTAACGTCTGGCTGCTCTGGGATCTTGGACTATAATATAATGTTTCAGAAAAAGAAAGCAACCACCCTCTTCCAACCACCAAGACCGAACTCCCTTACTTCCAAATGCGAGGGGTATCTATCACTGCAACCATGAGTGAATGCAATAGGTGGTTATAGAGAAAAGGCCGGACAAACCCACAAATACTTTCTTCTCATATATCTACTCAGTGACCAAACCCGGCATTGCCCGCGTTAAAATACATTGTACGCTCCAAAGTAATAGAATGAGTTCGCTTGTTAACTATTTGTTAGCTCACTGTTGACGTTAGCTGAGACTCGACTGACAAAAAAGCAATGAACTTCGGCTTGTTTGAATTTCAAGTTTTACAACATTCTAGAACACACAATTACATATGAATACAATTACAGAGAAGTCCTTATCATTATCACGCACATACGAGTATTATACCTACACTTAATTTCATGCAAGACCGAAATACTATTTACAAATGAAGACCATCTAGCACTACAATCATGAGTGGCAGTAGGCTGAACAAACCTACAAAAATAGGCTACGCTGTTCTGATGAGGGCAAAAAAGTCCGAAACACGTGTAAATAGCTGCTTCCGTATGCGAGTTTATGGCATCAAAACTGCTTCACATATATATTTTTGTATGATTATTGAAGACTTTTACCTTGGAACTCAATAATATTTAATGTGCACTATCTTGGCATTTGGTATGTGCGATTTTATTGAGACTTATCAGGTCAATGCGACGGAAATATGTAACAGAAAGGGTAGAATGGATGGAAAATTTCAAAACCGGAAGATGTGGAAAGTGATTATAGGCAAATTATTCGAAATTCACCATTCTAGGTTTGTTTAAAGGTCGTGATAAGCAAAATAACCGGGTTTTGATGGATTTTTGCACCCCCAACCCCCAAATTGAATTAGACCTTTGAAAATTTGTATGTGTATTGATTTCATGTTAAGGAAGTTTCCTTTACATGATTATAATTTTTTTTAACCGCCTTCATTTTTAAGTAGATATCTCATATTTTTTTTATTTTTAAAAATTCGCTCACATCCACAGCTTCTGCGAATTGAGTTGGAAGGTTCATTGTTAAATTGGGTAGATTACATCTGGGGCCTATTGTTGTTTAAAAAGAATTGTGTGAATTTGGACTCTGGTATCAGCAAATATTTTTTTACAATACATTTTTACAATTAAATGAATGTTTTTCTTCTTTTTCTGTAGTTCGTAGTTTGTTTAAATTACTATGATTCATTTCCATTTTCTTCTTCTTAAATGCTACTACAATGGATTTTATTGAATTTCAAATGATATTTTTCATCAGTATTGATACTTGGCAATTATGTAAAACTTCCTCATGAGTAAGAAACTTAAGTTTTAATTATGCAATTTTTATAGTTCCTTACATTTCTTATTCAACTCAAAATAAATATCTATCTGACAGACGAATATTCCTCACCGAGTAGCCGAGTAGGTACAGATGAAACTACTGGTTATAAACGTCTCGGATGGGCCTAATCCTCGGGGCTGAAGCCGAGTCGGGTCGGTAAACGGGGACAATTTTTCTCCGGGAAATTCGCCCTGCAAAATACGCCAATGGCGAGGTCGTAAAAGTTTGTCATGATTGCGGGCAAATAAATTTTATTTTTTTCGGACGATAGGATATTGCGACTTTTTATAGGGGTATTTCGGGATCTGCTACTATTCGGTATAATTCAGATTCGGATTTTCCGTCATTGACGTTCGAATTTCTCAGTTTATTTTCGTATACGACTTCCAATACATACATAATTCGAAAAAATATAAAGATGCTAAGTCAGGTCGTCGCGAAGGTCTAGTTTCGTACTATGAGTAATAAACTACTCCTTCTTCACAGATTTGGTTATGAAAACTTTCTGTTATTTATAATTATGTTCATAAATTGGCCAAAAGTCTATAAAAAACAAGAAATCAAAAACGGATAAACTCTCACAATCGAAAGGCTATAAATAATTAACATGTGGTGATTGTAACAAAATGTATATACGTAGAACACACAGAAATTTCGGAAAAAGTATTAAAGAACATAAACGCTGCTTCGTAAACAATAAGAGAGATTCTAATCCTCTTTTCATAGATTCAAATCCTCAAATTATCCAGTGTGGCTTAATTCTGAATTGAAGTCACTGATTAGAGAAAAGAAAATAGCTCATAAAAGATTCAAAGAGACTTCTGATATTAATGATTATAATATTTTTTGTAACTTGAGAACTTGGTGCAAGAATTTATCCAAATTATGTTATGAAAACTACATAGTTATGGTAGACAATAACATCTCAACTAATCCAAGATATTTTTAGAACTATATCAATTCTTTGAAAAAAGATCATGGAATTCCTAACGTTATGACATACAATGATGAAGTAGCCAGATGTGGCGCAGATATAGTAAATTTGTTTGCTGAACATTTTGGAAGTGTATACAGCAAAGGTGAGGTTGCTGATTATGAAAATTTCAATCCGGCTAATGCTGTATCCATTGAAAATTAGCCTTCTGGAAATTTTCAATGGAATAATGAAATTGAAAGACAATCTGAGTTCTGGACCAGACGGGATTCCTTCGTATGTACTAAAGAGGTGTGTTTATTCTTTGAGTAAACCATTAGTAATTTTATTCAATTTGTCACTGGAAAATCAAATATTTCCTACTACCTGGCGAAATAGTTTTGTCACGCCAGTTTTCAAAAACGGTTCTAAGGAAGAAATTGGAAACTATAGACCAATAAGCAAACTTTCTGCTATACCAAAATTATTTGAACAACTCTAAGTGAGTCATATTTCTTTTTATTGTAAAAACTTGATAATTGAGCAACAACACGGTTTTGTAGGTAGTAGATCAACAGTAACTAACTTATTGCTATATCAAAACGATATTTTCAGTGCACTAGAACAACATAATCTAATTGACTCGGTTTATACCGACTTCAGTAAAGCTTTTGATAAAGTGAACCACAACTTATTAGTCAGCAAGTTGTCTGCCGCTGGCTTTCCTTCATGGTTGACAAACTGGTTAAATAGCTATCTTTACAATAGACATCAGTTAGTTAAAATTAAGAATTTTGTTTCCAATTCTATCCTTGTCACATCAGGAGTTCCACAGGGATCACACTTGGGTCCCCTGTTGTTTAACATTTTTATCAATGACATAGGAACCATTTTCAAAAGTTGTAAATTTCTCCTTTTTGCTGATGATTTGAAATTGTATACAAACATCTCAAAACCAACTGACTGTAACAAACTACAAGAAGATCTCAATTCATTGGTAAGATGGTCTGAATCAAATGGTATGTTGTTGAATCCTGATAAATGCCTATGTATTACTTTTAGTAGAGCAAATTCCATGATTCTAAATGATTATCATATTGATAATAAGATCATTAAAAGAGTATCCTTCGTTAAGGACCTTGGAGTATTATTTGATGAAAAACTTACATTTGTTCAGCATGTAAATTCAACTGTGAGCAGTGGCTCTCGAAAACTGGGTTTTGTTCTTACAAATACGCAGAAATTGTCAATTCTTTCAACAAAAATATTATACATGTCACTCATATATTCTTGTCTCCAATATGCCTCTCCTGTCTGGAGTCCTCATTACCAAGTTCATATTCATCATCTTGAGCGTATACAAACCAAGTTTTTGAGATGTATTGCCTATAAAATGGGCTTATACCGGGGTACATACAATTATTCCCAAATCTTGGAGCACATTTCGATTAATACCTTAGAAACTAGCCGAAATCGATCTGATTTAATTTCATTGTATAAATTAATTCATGGCATAACATCATGTCCAGAATTGTTGGCACAAATCAGTTTTAGGTTCCACAGAATACCAACACGTAATTGTGAACTTTTCAGCATTCCCTTTCAACATACTAATTATGGCTACAATAGCAGCATATCACGTATTTTGAGACTGGGTAATCTAGTTAATTCGAATGGTGTATGTATAACTGGTGTGAGCTTGTGTACTTTTGAAAAATCTCTTGATGGAGTGGCTACTCTGTGATACTTTGTGATATATATTGTATCTTTTTGTATTTTTTATATTGTTTCTCATATTATATATTGTCTGTATATTGTAAAGAGGGGTTTGCCCGTTTATGAATAAATAAATAAATAATTATTCCAATTATCTGCTAGATGAGAAGCTTTCATTCGATAAAGATTTCCATATTTTACTTAGAGAGAATGAAGGATTGAAATCAAACTTTTGAGTAGCCCTAGAAATAAAAAGGTATAAGAATTCTCATCTGTTACTGAACGAACAATTTGACTTAAATCATTTTCTACTCCTGAATTTATTCAATACCATTTGTAGTTTGAGAAAGTTTTCTGGAAGGATTACCTACCCTCCACCCTAACTTAATTTCTTGTTGTAATCGTTTTTCTCCAGGTACTAAAAATTCTATGTCAAACTAAGATACCAAGCCAAATATAATAACCGTTAAAATCAAACATATGTTTTTTTGGTAATATTGTTATGGGTTTTAATCCATCCCAGAAGACCAGCAAATACTGATGAACTACATTGTTAGATACAGCGAAGAATATGGCCTCTTCATCAACGAAGCGAAAACAAAGCTACTTGTTTCTGCAAAAACAAGTATAACTGCGAAAATAAAAAATAAACAGGCGCGCCATAGAATAGGTGAAGTCCTTCAAATATTTGGACACTAACATCAACAGCCAATGCGACCCTAAAATAGAAGTAAGATCACGTATTGAGCAAGCCAAAAAGGCCTTTATGAGCATGAAACAGTTCTTACGGAACCTGTGATAGGACTGGACCTCCGAATGCGAATGGTGAGATACTATGTGTTTTCCATTTTGTTACCCATATGGGTGTGAAGGATGGACTCTCGATTCAACTACTGAGAAGAAACTGCAGGAATTTGAGATGTCCTTCATAGGCCCATGTTGCGGATATCATGGTTGCAAAAAATGAGGAAGTACTTACCTTAATGCGTAAACCACTTGAACTCCTCTTTAGCATCAAAGAAAGAAAGATCTGATACATAGGGCATGTGATGAGGGGTGCGAAATATGAGCTTCAGAGGTTGATAATAGAAGGTAAGATACAGGGAAGAAGATCGGTGGGTAGAAGACAAAATTCTTGGCTGAAGGATTTGAGAAGATGGTTCGGTTGCACTTCCACCGACATTTTTAGGGCAGCTACATCTAGAATTTTGATTGTCAGATGGATCGCCAACCTTCGTTAGGAGACGGCGTACTAAGAAGAAGTTTTAACCAGGTAACGACCACATCAATTCAATTTTAGAATTAATTATATTATTTGGTAACACAGGAGCCATTTATGACGAAGACGTAATATTCCTTTCATAATCGAAACAATCTGTTTCTCTAGAAGCAGATCCTAGAAGATTTCAGATTTTCGTCAAGTTCATTTCAATATTTTCGTATGCGCGTGCTAGGTTTAACGTCTCTGTCGTTTCGATCCCACCGATAACGATTCTTCAGGCGAGTCGTATTCGGACTGGAAGCATTCAGTTCGAGCGTTCTTTCCGAGGATTTTCAGCCGAAACAATCACCGGAAGGCATTTGCGGGATACTTTTCCATGCGGACGGCCTCGAAAAAGAAAGAGTTTCGCGGCCATTTGAGACTGGGGAGCCCATTAACGGTGGAATCAGTACCGCGGTAATGAGGCTCAGTTGGAATATTCACCCTGCGGATATGTCTGAATGCCGAGCAGACTAGAGAAATTTCAATAATGTCCCGTAGTTAGTGTACATAGGAAGATTCCTCCATGTGGAATCTCTAAAGATGGGCCCCACGATAAGGTCTCATTCTCCGGAAAGCATCGAATATGATTGAAGTCGTTATTAATTTCGATGACTTTTTCAGCACTTCCAATCGATACAAAAGAAATTTTTTTCATATTTAGCAGATATAAATGTTATTAATTGATTTAAGAATTTAAGTTTCAATTATATGACCTAATTTTGAACAAGTACTGCGCGACAAAATTAAATTGCATTGTGCATATTGACGCCAATAAATCATTTTTTCTAGAACTCGTTGTTGGGTTCTTCATATATTATAATTTGCTTCCATGTTTTATTTTGAAAATATATTATCATTTCTTTTAAATAATATGTTTTTTCTATTCTCGTATATGAATCAATTTGTTTTATTTTCTCTTTAGTTTTAAAATTGAAATAAGAATATAAAATGATGCTAATAAATGAGATAAACATTAGGTATATGTATTTTACCTTCATTGTTTGGTTGGGGTCTGCTAAAAATTGGTTTGTTCCCTAACGACACAAGTACATCCCCTGTACATCCCAGGGACATCCTTCATTTGCTACTAGGACGTCCCTGGGATATCCTTTGTCGGGACATGGTTCCTACTAGGGACGTCCCAGGGACATCTACTTTCCACCGAAAAGGACACCCATGGGATGTCCTTCTGGTATGTCCCAGGGATATACCGAAGATATATATGAGGTACATCCCCTGAACGTCCTGGCATTTCCATTTCCTTGATAAATATAATTTGAAGAATTTTATGGAAAATTTGTAGAAAAAAATTCAAAGATTCTCAACACAAAACAAGTTTAATTCATAAATGAATGTAACATTGTGTTAAAATATGATAATAACAAAAAACGACAATTAAAAATTCATCTTATATATATATATATATATATATATATATATATATATATATATATATATATATATATATATATATATATATATATATATATATATATATATATGAATTTAACAAAAAACTATTTTGTCTTCAAATTCCCAAAATTATATTAATTAACGTACAACCGGTTTCGTTGTTTCAGAACAACATCTTCAGGTACAATATAATTTTTACACTAATGAGAGATGGTCTAAAATACAAAGAATCCAAAAATTGTAATTCAGTCAACATTGATGAGGACGAAAAGACGAAACAAATTTAAAAATTTTTCTCACATACGAGAAACAAATTATGCCTGTGTATGTGAGAAAAATTTTTTAATTTGTTTCGTCTTTTCGTCCTCATCAATGTTGACTGAATTACAATTTTTGGATTCTTTGTATTTTAGACCATCTCTCATTAGTGTAAAAATTATATTGTACCTGAAGATGTTGTTCTGAAACAACGAAACCGGTTGTACGTTAATTAATATAATTTTGGGAATTTGAAGACAAAATAGTTTCATTGTTAAATTCATCTTACTACCCAAATATGGACAATCTACAAACATTATATATATATATATATATATATATATATATATATATATATATATATATATATATATATATATATATATATATATATATGATAAATCAACAAAAGAATAGAAAAAAAATTTAAAAAACTACAAACAAAAACTCATTCTAATTATAAATTCATATGATAAATAAATGAAAGAAACTAGATAAATTAATCAGTTAAAATTATACATATATATTTTAGGGTGACGGTGCATTTGTTGCAGGCATTATTGCATCATATTTTTCTCTGGCTTCTCTCCTTGGCCCTTAATGAATAAACTATAAACATAATATTCAGAATAGGTTGACTATATATTATTGCATCAATTATTTGATTCAAAAGCAAAAGAGTACATTCAATATTTTAATATTATACCAACCTTACTTAAACTCAATTCTTTCAATTGTTCAACTACACCTTATATAAACTGATAAAATCCTTCAAATCCTCACGAAAATGGCCAATCACAAACAATAAGAATGCCGGAATGCCGTTGATCTTCTAACAAAGAACAAAGAAAACAAACTTGCGCTTGCGCATTTTATTGTGAAGTTAATTTACATTGTTGACAGATTACCAAATAATTCAAACAATGTTGCTAAAAGGGACAAAACCACAAAAACCGAAATGCAATTATTGAGATTTGTGTACCTATAATATATGTATATATCGTTTTTGGGAATTTAGAATAAGGATATACTATGCATTAATAATTTTCTACTTGTGAAATGGTGACTTCCCAGAAATGTATGAGTAATATTTCCTTTTTTTCCATAATTATTATCCAGAAGAAAAACAAACACTTTCAACATTTCGACGAGTTTTGATGATTCTTATTATATATGTGAGTGGATATCGAAAATTGCATGTATGGGATATCCTATGGATATTCCAAATGGGATGTCCTCTGGACAAATCATGCGGGACATCCCCTGGATATCCCAATCATGTTCTTGTACCGAGGTACATCAAAAGGACATACCTAGGACATCCCTGTGTTGTTAGGGTTATTTGGGGGTCCGGGATTTGGGGCACCACTGGTCTACATATTCAAAAGAGCTGAGTTATTACTGTCTATTTGAAACTTATTTTTTGATTTATACTGTGCTTCGAGGTTAATGTCAGGATTTGAAAAAAAACTGTTAGAGATCGCATGACCGTTTTTGACTGTTGAGTCAGTTTGAAGAAAACTATGTGGAATGTACTCTAATAAGTTATAAAATGCAGCAGCCATCGTCCCCTTCTTTCTTTCTGAAGTGTTTTCGGATAATCTGATAGGGCTACTCGATGTAAATGAATCCGTTCGTGTAGGTCCCCCTTTAACGACCCGCCCGCGGCCGCGTTATCGTTACATAACAATGAAATAACCGGATAGTCGAACGCTTCCCGTTCCAATATTTATTTCGTATTGCACGGCCCGCTTTGTAATAAAGCCGGAGTTACGGCCCGTTTAGTCCGGGGCGGTCGGACGGTTATTGCATCGAAAAAACTCTCGTTAAACCCGTTCATTGGTCATAATTGTAAGCGGTAACTGCATACGTGCGGCGCAGTTATTCCGAAAGGGTTGTGCGGAGGTGAAACCGAAATATGCAGTTTTCGGTATTTTCAATATAAAATACCGCATCGCCGTAATTTATGGACATTTTTATGCTCTCTCGCGAAACATGCGGAACTACTTCGCTGATTCTCCTATCCGAGTTGCTGGAACATTCTGACCTCGTAGATGTTTTATAATCTTATACGGAATCAACCGTAAGATCGAAAAATCAACAAGAGATCGTAAACTATCAATTATACTTTTTAAATTAGGTGGGGTGTATGGGAAACAGTACTAAACATTTTCATTATATAAGTCTCAAGATATGATTTTGTTGAATAATGTTTGAGATATCCAGGAGCACCAAACGAAGCGAAAATTGATATGTTTTCGTTTGAAGTACATGATCAATTCCTGATGATGATCACTCTGTTAACGAAACCGTACGTCGAGGGTAGAAAAAAAGTTTTGGTCTACTGTGCTATAGAAAGATTCTTTATTTCGTGTTCCCAAATTCAAACTTCTTGATTCATATCTATTTGTGTCTCATTTATGTAAAATGAGAAAAACTCTGTTTTACTGTGCTTATTATCACAAAATATTAAAGATGGAGTTCTGAATATATAAAATGTTTTTTTCTTATACTGGTAGATATTTACTTCTCTAGGGGATGAAGGAATTCTGATAGAGTTATCAGGTATAATTGTTTCGAAAGAAAATACATGAAGGACTGTTTATTAAAATGGGTTTTCCAAATGATTCATAATTCATATATTCTTGAAATACATTAATATTCGAATATATCGAATATATGGGAATAAATCAAGTCAATCTGTTGTTCACGAAGACATTACCGTTTGTTTTATGATTCAGTTTGAATATTTCCAATGAAGCACCACCAGTTTCCTTAAATTAATTTCAAATTATTGATATATTGTCAAAAGAAGCCAAATTGAATGATTTAGAATCAACAGAAATTTTCGAACTAAGTCATAGTACAAACGGTCGTGTCTTGCTGGTCGACCAGATTGACTTAATATACTCCCCTATATTGGATATATTCAAAACATAATTCATTTCAAGAATTTTCATATTATCACATCGAAAATACCATTTGAATAACCAGTCCGTTATTTATTTTCTTCAGAAGACATTATATCTTATGACAAGTATGGAACATTGGAATTTTTTCAAAACTTCACTGACGAAATATTGTGACTCAGTCATTGATCATGAAACGTCTTACGAAAACTAGATTTGTTCATAGATTTCGTTTCGGCAGTTAGCTCTGATGGTTCTCTGAAGAATGGAACATCTTCGAACGTATATCCAAAAAACAACGAAAAAAAACCGTAGCAAATCGAATTATAACTCCTACATCACTGTGATTGTAAGTAACTCAATTTTTTCAATAATTTTCTATTTTTCCTCCCAACTTTATATTTTTGTATTAAATTATCATATAGTATATAAAATCGGAATCTGTAGGTATATGTACCTGAAACCCCCAAAAAGGATTATTTGAGTTTCACAATAATTTTCAATTTCCAACCTTTTTTTTTTCTGCACCACCACTATTTTGTGCTCAAATGTCATATCAATTGTACAATCGGAATTTGTATACCAGAAAACCTCTAAAACTACGATTTTTAACAACAATTACGTTATCACCTTCGTACTAGCTTCTTTACATGACACTGTCGCTTCAGGAAGCATCTGATGAGAATATTTTTATCAGAAACTGACGAGTGTATATTATGTGGGGAGAAGCAGGAAACTGTTACCTGGTCACAGAATGCCACGCTATTGCAAGCCAAAGGAAAGAAGCATTGGACAAGAAACTTGTAGGAGTGAGGACAGAACCTCCTTGAAGCCTTCCTAGATATTGAAGTTCAGTAGTATTCTGGAACTAGAAAGCGAGCTGTAGATGACTCAGTAGTGAGAACAGCACTGAAGGGGGCACAATAGACCTTAAGGTCGCAGTGCAGTGTAACTCCATATTGAATAATGAATAATATTAAGGTTCGATTTTTTGTATACCCAAGAGCTACACCCCTATCTGTTGGTCAAGATTTTCCATTTTCTAAAACTTTATATGGGGAAAATTTTCTGTATTTAAAATCATTCTCGTCATTACTGTATTCACTTGAATGACGTATACATATTCTGTTGCAATTACAGGAAGATATTCATATTTTTCGAAACAGATAATTGATGATGGGTAATTTATAGTACAGTGAACGGCTAATGTACTCCAGAAAAGTGATTCTTACTTCCTCGCATAAAATTTGCATTAGCCAATTCATTTCAACTAATGAACCATTAGAATAGATGCAATTCAGCTTCCTGGCGCTGCGCTCGAACGAAAATGGCCTTTCCCGCATTTCCTGGACCTCGGGGGAACGAAACTATTAGCATTAGGCTAATTCCCGAACGTACGGACGGACCCCCGCAACCATACCCTAACCGCCACCCTTATCTAGTACGGTCGCCACTTATCATACTCATGCCGTAGCCGAATCACGTCTGAATACTAATTTCCTGTTGCACAGGTGGTTGCCGTTCTGCCAATGGCGGACGTCGTTGCGAGTCCCCCCTGATCGTCCGAAATTGTTGGAATTATATTTCGGGTGATCAAACGACCGTGGGTCATCATAGTTAGGTGATGTGTGTTTAAGAATCTACAACCGAGCTAGTTAGCTAAGTACTTAGGTACGTAGCGAGGGGTAAACCGCTGACTTAATTTTTGTACACCACAATGCCCGCAATTCCTCAGCAATGCCCAACAATTCCCCAACAATGCCTAATAATTCCCATTGATACCTATCAATAATTTCTCAAAAATACCGATAGTGGCACATATAAATATTAATAATACCGGATGGTGCATACAGAGATGAAGTTTTCTAGGTACCTAACTACTAAAAAAATTGTACAACATAATAAAATAGTATATTATACATCGAGTCTATGATGATAAGCAATTATTACCGAGTATGTGTAAACAGGATATGGACCACAGTAACAAAAATGAAGAATATCAACAATCCATAAACGAACATCTAAGAAATACAGAAGCAATGGATTTAGAAACACTGAATGCTACTATAGTAGATTCTATACTTGAGGCGCAGCGAGAACATTGTCCAAGGATTAATAACAGAGAAGAAAAACTCTCAGCAAATACGCGACAGCTCATCAAGTGCAGACGAGAAATACTACACAGGTCCCCAAGAGGTGGACACCAGCTGAAACATATAAACCAAGACATATTTAAAGCCGCTCGAAAGGATTCAAGAGACTATAACACCAAATCGATAAGGAAAACAATCGAGGACAACAAAAGCATGAAAGTATTCACGAACCAACTCACAATAGGAAAAACCGAGATCATTTCAACTAATCAAATATTAAAGACAATACTTTCAAAGAGTCAGTCAGGTAAATGGTACAGCTATACTCTAAATTTTCTGAATAAACTGAAACAAACTGAAAAATGTATTTCATATTAAGGACAGTTTGTTCAATTATTACACTTGTGACGGTAAATATTTACCCGTGCGTCACGGCATGTCATTTCAGACTTCCGATTATACGTCAGAGAGATAGAAAGCGAAATGCTGTGATGCACAGGTAAGGATAAAACGAGTCAAAATAGGGGCCAATGGTATTAACTTGTAATAATTATACAACTCTTGCTTAGCTTAATTAAGGATACTCATTCTACCCAAAGAACAAAACGTAAATAATTATGTAACTGAATAAAAATACAAAAATATAACACTAATAGTTTTTTTCAAGATTTTTCCATTTTCTGAAGAATGTATGTTTCTATATTAACCTATCTACAAATAACCCGAAAAGTCTAGAATGTGGTATGTCGTTGGTCGTCTGTCGTCGTTGCGTCACGTGGTTCAAAACTTACGTGACATTGGTCCGACGTGGCCACGCCCCCTCGTTACGTTTGTAACAATGCCCCATAATTCCTGCAATTCCTGATTAATTCCCACAATTCCCGCAATTCCTCGACAATACCTCAACAATTACCACAATTCCTCGATAATGCCCACAATTCCTACATAATTCCCGACAATTCCTAGTAATTCGCCGATTTTGTACACCACAATTCCTAGCGGTTTACCCCTCGGTGCGTAGGCGAGTATTTGGGCGGTTGGGTTCAAACCTTGGGGTCGACGGGTCTGCCAAGAGCAAAATCTTCAAGAACCATTATAACATCGCCAAATCATCCCACATTATTCAAAAAACTCGTGAGCGGTAGAGCTCCATCACTTCTTAAGTCGTATTATCGAGATTCAATTCTAACAGTTTGAATTATATTTTGAAACATCACGATTGTAGCAAACCAAATTAAAAAGTAGTCGAGGAAAAAAGTTGAAACCAACGAAGAAGCGCACCTCAACATCAACTCAATCCATTTACCGAGTTTCACTCTATCGTGAGAACAATTCTTCGAAGTGCATCGCCTACTGATTGTGATGAAATTTGAACGGAATAGTCACCACAGTCACCCAGTTTCAGCTCATTCGACTCGATGTAAGCCGCTGCTGCTTTCCTTTGACACACTGCAATAGCATGTATTTTATGGGATAAAATAAGACAAAAAATTTCAATAAAAATACAAACATTCATTCTTGAGAAACCCCCCAAACAGTACAAAATAATACTTCCAGATGCCCTCGTCCGATTCCAGAAATGCTGAATGAGCTCCTAGAGAACAATGACCTCTCAAAAACATCACCTAACCCAATCTCGAATATTTCGCCATGGACCAAACAGATGCCGCATATCAATAAGACCTTAAGTAAATATAGAAAACATGAAACGCCTAACTCAGTTCTCAGACAAAACTTCCTCGAGCTCATTAGCTCATACAACATAGAAAATATTTTTTACACCGATGCCTCTAAAGACGACAGAGGGGTAGGCTGCTCTGTTACTACAGCAAACTCAACTTTGGCGAAAAATCTACTTCCCAGTTTTTGCAGCGTCCACACTGGAGAACTATACGGAATACTTATGGCCCTAAAAACTGTTTCTGACGAGAGGAAAACGACTATCGTAGTATGCACTGATTCGCTTGCATCAATTCATTCCATTGAAAATTTGTATACCCAACATCAACTAGTACAGAATATCCACGATATCTGTCAACAACTATCTAGCAAAGACATCCATATATTGATTGTTTGGACCCCATCACATGTGGGTATCAATGGTAATGAGAAAGCAGACCAAGCTGCCAAAGAAGCTTTGACTACGGACCTACCCACCCAGGACATACAACTTCAAAAGGATCTGAAAAACCTCTTCAAGCAATCTGTCATGAGCAAATGGAAAATCACATGGAATCAATCAGATACTAAACTCTCCAAAATACATCCTAATATTGTGCCTCATAACTGGCCTCAAATGAACAGAAGGGATACCATAATAGTACATAGACTGAGAATTGGCCACACTCGAATTACACATAGTTACCTGATGGAAGCTGGGGACCCACCACTTTGTGAACACTGCAACAACCAACTAACAGTGCAGCATATCCTGACAGAATGCCCCCAGTATACTGGAAGTAGACGGACACACAAAATTAGTCCAGATCTCAAAGAAAACTTAGGTTCACCGAACAATTTCATGAATATACTTAGATTCTTAAAAGAAATAGATATGTACAACCATTTATAGTATTAAGGTGCTTACAGTATAAAATCAGTGGAATATCCAAATATTCACCATTCATTTTACTGTCGTGTATATCATCCGCATATTCCGAAATCGTACGATTCCTGAAATTGGCGAAACATTCGGTACTTCTGCATAATTAAGCCTTGACAATTTCGTCGTTATCTAATCCGAGCCATTTAGCAATTTCATTCGCACGGATTTCATCAAATCTAATTGCAGGATAAACCACCGGCAGAAGTTGTTGATTGAACGGCGAACATCAGGAGTGGGATTGCGGTTTGCCTTTATAATGACTTTCATCACGTTAACCGCAACCCTCAGCCGAGTAGGGACATTCCATGTTCGCACTGTATGTACTTCATGATTAGCGACATTTCGGGCAAGAAGTTACGTAGTTATCGAGATACGGGGTGGCTGGGTAGTGAAAACCATCCGCTTGGCTCGGTAAGGCATTAGATAATCAAAGTTCAGGATATGATTGACAGTAAACCCAATATTCACTCAATTATCGGATTTCTCGACATTATAATACACTTAGGTGCGTTTGAAATGCGTACGATGAATGATAACTATTATGATATCACTTTAACCCCCATCAAGAACGAATCTCCATGACGAAATATTTTTTGAAAATAAAAATTTTTTTTCCGCTCGAATGTTGCTTTCTTTATGTAATTTGGGCTGAGAATAACCATGCTAATGATAGTTTTGTCTCGAATGTTTATTTGACTATATACAGAAGATGGTTTTTTCAGACAATTCAGCTTTGACATACTAAAATCTTTTCCTGATGTCTGATGGAGCTCTCAGAGCTTCGTTCCGGCATGAATCTATCCTTTCTGTATGATATACTGAAATTTCAGACCGCTTGTGTTTTTTGTTTGGAAATTAATCATTTTTCGGCGACCGTTATTGGATAAAAATAAAGTTCTATCTAATACCTATATATATATATATATATATATATATATATATATATATATATATATCGAGGGGTGATTTATGATGTACAACATGAAAGAATTACGATGATTTGATACAAGTTTACGAGTATCTACTTTGATTTATTGAGGATTTAGTGATTTATTGGGGATTTACGGTGATTTACTGAGGATTTACGGTGATTTATTGAGGATTTACGAAGATTTACCGGGGATTTAGATAAGCTATTTATGTATTACGCATGCGCCTTGCTCATCTCGAGACTTCTATTTATATAATATTGATATATATTTATATAAGTGTTAATTTTTGTTTATATATTTTTTTCTCAACCCTCGTACTTAATAGGGATGTAGTAATGCGTGAAATATCATTTGCGTATATACCGGCTGATAAATTGGACATTTTGACGTGAAATTGGGGTCCACTTATTACAGAGAAGTCATAATGGCAGTGTAATATTGTTATATATGCTCTTCTATATTCAGCAACCCTTTGAAAGCCCGTTGTGTAACATAGTGGCAAGATTTATGGACAGAGGGGTGGTTAATGAATCTGTTCGCCGAGTCTAGTACTTACAGAATCTGCCAGATTAAAAGTGGGTATGTGCATTATACACCTCATTCTGGAAGGGAAATAATCACATCGTAAATTTTGAGTAGAAAATTAAATTTGTGGCTTATGCTAGTTTTTAGATTTTTGAGTGTCTTTTATATTTGAATGCCGGCTCTAGACATAAATTATCAATAATTTATGTTGACTATTTGTATTGAAAAAAATTAATTATATAAATATAATATATGTATATATATATATATATATATATATATATATATATATATATATATATATATATATATATATATATACATACATACATACATACATACATACATACATACATACATACATACATAGGGCTTTATAGTTTTTTTCTCTTAAATATTCAAGATTAAAATTATATATGGTGAAATGAAAAAAAAAATTTGTTCGATTGGTAGATTATTCTTTCGAACTGTTCTTTTACATTTGTAAAGACATTTCAAAGATCACCTTGCATAAGGAAACATCAAGAGATCTGGCCAGTCGATTCCATGGTGTAACTCTGAGGATATCTAATAAGTTCGAAACAGCTGAGGAATAAAGGAATGGTGATAAAAGTACTATGAATTTTTTTGTAGTAACTTAAATAGACACGATTCAATTTCTCGGAAAAATTGCATAAATGCTTGTACCTATTGTATTTTTAATACTTGCACCTATTGTATCTTCGAGATTTTACCTGATCATTGTTAATTCTCAAATCGAATTAATTTAGATGAAATTGTGACAGTGGCTCTGGTTTTGAATCAGAATGAATGATTGCTACTTTTTTGTGTAAACAACCATTTAAAATAAAAAAAATTATTTTCTTCAATCATCCATTCCGATTCTTGATTATCATATTACGTACAGGTAATTGCTAATTTGTAATGATTATAGTCAAAATTATACGTAATCTAATAATAATAATGAATAAATAATACATTCATCTCATACTAATATCTTTTGGTTTATATAGAATATCTTACCAAAATTTACAGAGACTGGTGACTTCTTCATTGATATCTTCAAATTCTACTGAATTACTTTCAAAATTAATTTTTTCTTGTAAAAATAAAAACAATGAGTGAGTGAATTTGCTACTTGGTCATTCGAAAAATGAATGGAAACTAAAGGAAAAATTAGAATATCCCAAACCGGACGAGCGATGTAAAATACAACCGATTGCGACGGCTTTCGTCATCGGTATCAAACTCAGCGGCGGCGGCGATAAACAATTCGCCAAATGACTCGTGGGGGTCGGACCGGCGTGGCATAAATAACATAAACAAATGGTTATTGGGTGGAAACATAAATAATTCCTCGCGCATCAATCCATTTATCTAATGTGTCCCCCACGGCCGGCCCCAGCCGCAGATAAATCCAATAACCTCCCCGCACACGTCAAAATCACTGTTTGTCAATCGCTTAGCGGACCACAGAGCGATAGTGCGACGCACTAATGTTATTGACTCTGTGGGGTGATGTATGGGGCGCCGGTGACGTTCCGGCGTGGGGGGCGGTTGGGGCGCACGCGGTAAAGACGATTTGTTACTCGTTCTTGAGGGATTAGCCGACAGGACGGAATAATTCGTGACAAATTCCCCGAAGAAGTTATGAGTGATGGCCTTTCCAAACACTTCACTTTGTATATTTGTTATATAATGTACTGCTTGTTATTGTATACGGATAGGGTGATACCGTAGATATATTGCAAACAAGGGAATATTTGAAATTTATATGTGAGGATGAATATAATCTTTTTTCCGCATTATCTGAAGGATACCTTATACGTTTTATTATTCAATTCGCTTGAAAATTCCACCTGGAATACCACTGGGATGTACATATATATATATATATATATATATATATATATATATATATATATATATATATATATATATATATATAATTAAGTGAACTAGGACATTCATTTGAAACTAATCAAACAAACCTCCTAGCGGAGTTGGTTATAAGAGTTCACGAAGCATCGAAATATCAACATCTACCCTAGACGGTAATTGTTAGAAATGTTAATTTGTTTATCACAATCGATGGAAATTGATAGACAGACTGTTTCGCCCTTCTTGGGGCTTATCAGTATCATCCATCCACCGAGAGTGATAACCAAACCAACATTTCAAACGGTCATACATATTTCTTCTAGTAACTCCATGACATATGAATATGACACAGCGCCACCAGTCGGAAACAATTGAACCACATCTTTCAGACAGACGAAAACATTTCGGCAACGAGAACTAGTACGTCCGGGACACCCGAAGGTGGCTAATATATTCGCTAAGCAAGAGTGAAGTTGACACATCAATTCGATGTGATTCAACATTCACACACCGCAAGCAGCATTCGCTCCGAATTTTATCGCAATGGCAAAAGAATATAAGTAAGAATTATTCGTGTTAAACGGAAAACACGCCCGTGGTTATAAAATTAAGTGAACTAGGACATTTAATTGAAACTAATCAAACAAACCTCCTGAGATTGATATTTCGATGCTTCGTGAACTCTTATAACCAGCTCCGCTAGGAGGTTTGTTTGATTATTTTCAAATAAATGTCCTAGTTCACTCAATTTTATAACCACGGGTGTGTTTTCTGTTTAACACGAATAATTCTTACTTATATATATATATATATATATATATATATATATATATATATAATATATATATATATATATATATATATGAATATATATGTATATATATATATATATATATATATATATATATATATATATATATATATATGTATATATATGTATATAATTTTATAAATATATATTTATATATATATATATATATATATATATATATATGTATATATATGTATATATATATATATATATATATATATATATATATATATATATATATATATATATATATGGGTAAGATAAGAAGTAATGTGCACGGCTATCAATATAAAATACCTTTTATATTTTATATCTGGTCATTTAATACAATAAATCGCAGCATCTTAATGTAATTTATCGATTATATCATGGTTGAATACCCAACTGAAGCATATTTTTCTCAAATTACTCATTTAAGCATGAAAAAGTCTATACCCTGGCTTGTCCCCTTGACGTTTTTGGTTGAACATGTAGACATTATATACATTCTTTTTCGTAGTTGCCCAGTTAAATTATTTTCAACACAAATTTAAATAAGTATACTCAAGTATTATGAAGAAAAAATACAATAATATTTGTTAAGTTTTAATAATTTCTAAACATTAATTTTGTCCCGCTTTTTTTGTGTATCTACCCTGGCATATATATACAGAGTGACCCAGAGCTACGTAATCGGTCCATAACTTTTTTGTCATTGAAGATATCGATATGAAGTTTACAGAGCAAATATGATCTGACTAAAAAAAAAAAGTCTAATTTTCAAAATTATTTTGAAGGAAATTGCACTTCCGGTTTTGCCGGAAGTGATATCAACTTTGTTTCAAATGGAATACCCTGTATATTTTTTGATTTTCGAATTTCTTATGTAATTTATAATAAAATTGTCATAACATTCTTTATACGTAAAATGAACAGTTTTCGAGAAAATTTTTCGGAAAATTTTGACAGTTGCATCTTCAATAAAAATAGGCTATAACTTCTTTGTTAGTAGGTCTATTGGTATGTGGTTTATATTTTTGTAACCTTGAAACATTGTTTTATTTATTCCATGTCAAAATTTTCCATATTTCTAACTTATTACTTGATAAAATTTAGGGTGAAGTTGGAAAATTTCAAACGTTAATAAATTTCTTATTTCTAATAGAATGCTATGTATATTTTTGCATTATTAAATTTGCTATTCAATTACCTTTCGATTTGTATAACCATTCCCTATACCTAAAGTTGATAATAACAAAGATATTTCACAATTTTGTAATAATTTATATATCAATACACCTGAGAAATCGTCTAGCGTGTTATTTTGACGTATCCATGGATACCAATTACGAAAATTGTTTAAAATTTAATTGTGTCACCTTTTCTGTTCATAAAGTTTGTAGCACCTGATGCTGATATCCGAAAAGATATTGAAAAAATAGTAATTCTAAGACGTTAATATTCAATTATTATTGTTGTTCATAAACAACATATGTTTGTAGTAGACTGATGTCAAATTGCAATGTCAAGTTTGACATTATCATTTTGGTCAGGAGGAGTACATTCGCATGATCCAACAGTTACTCCAAATTATACATTTCAATGTTATACAGAATATTTTTGATGATAAATTCTACTAGCTAGCAGAACATTTCGATCCGCAACTCCAATACAGTAAACCATATTCATCGTTTCTTGTCGCGTAAAATCCATTTTATTAACTGAAAAAATACTAGAAAAGGTGACACAATTAGATTTTAAATAATTTTTATTATTGGATACGTCAAAATAACACGCTAGACGATTTCTCAGGTGTATTGATATATAAATTATTACAAAATTGTGAAATATCTTTGTTATCATTAACTTTAGGTATAGAGAATGGTTATACAAATCGAAAGGTAATTGAATAGCAAATTAAAAAATGCAAAAATATACATAGCATTACATTAGGAATAAGAACGTTATTAACGTTTGAAATTTGCCAACTTCACCATAGATTTTATCAAGTAATTAATTAGAAATATAAAAATTTTTAACAAGGAATATTTCGAGATTACAAAAATCCAAACCGCATACCAATAGACCTACTAACAACGAAGTTACAGCCTATTTTTGTTGAAGACGCAACTGTCAAAATTTTACGAAAAAAAATTAATAACTCGAAAACTGTTCATTTTACGTAAAAAGAATGTTATGACAATTTTATTATAAATTACATAAGAAATTCGAAAATCAAAAACTATACAGGGTATTCCATTTGAAATAACAAAGTTGATATCACTTCCGGCAAAACCGGAAGTGCAATTTTCTTCAAAATAATTTTGAAAAATGGACTTAGTCAGACCATATTTGCTCCGGAAATTTCATATCGATATCTTCAATGACAGAAAAGTTATGGACCGATTACTTAGCTCTGGGTCACCCTGTATATATATATTTACTTATATATATATATATATATATATATATATATATATATATATATATATATATATATATATATATATGTATATATTTAATTTTTTGAATCGTATCAAGTAGGCTAGTAAGTTAATTCCAGTGTTTTATTTTGCTGTCATGTGAAAAATTGAATAAAATAAAATTTTTAACAAACTGTATCTCTAAAATGAATGCTTATATGAACTTTTTACCTTATAAATTACTGAGGAATGATTCTGTATAATACCGGATATATATATATATATATATATATATATATATATATATATATATATATATATATATATATATATATATATATATATATATATATATATATATATATATATATATATATATATATATATATATATATATATATATATATATATATATATATATATATATATATATATATATATATATATATATATATATATATATATATATATATATATATATATATATATATCTATATATATATATATATATATATATATATAAACGAAGAAAGGGCATTGTCGGGTATTGCAGTCAGAAACAAAAGAACTCTGGTAAACTCTTTTTTTCAGTTCAAGCTTTCGAGATATTTTATTTTCTCCTCATCAGGAACACTGGTATAAACAAAGAAAACGAAAATTACAATCAGTTACATGCTATAAAACATCAAGTACTTACGAAAAGTGAGGTTGCAAAAGAAGCCGGCAACATTCACATGTCGAGTCTTTGAAGATATTGGTCATCTCCAAAAATATTTTTGTTTGTAGGTTATTTGAAGTATCCAATATTCTCACTTCATCATATAGAAAATTATGATCTGCTTCTATGGTGTGTTTAGCCAGGGTACAACATTTTTTGTTGTTTCTGATGTCACTTTTGTGCGAAGTGATTCGGTCTTTAAGCAACCTGCCTGTTTGTCCAATATATCTCTTACTACAATTACCACAAGGTATGGAATATACTACATTTGACCTATGTAACAATTTCTCTTTGTCCTTCAGTTTAGAAAAGAGGTTTTTAATTGTTAAACAATTTTTAAAGGAAAGTTTTATGTTAGGAAACTGTTTGAAAATGTTCTTGAGTTGGATAGATGAACTACCTAAATGTGGTAGGGAAAAAAATTTGAAGAATTTTGATCTGACTGCAATACCCGACAATTCCCTTTCTTCGTTTCTTAACTTGCCAGTCGAGCTAACCTTCTCTAAAATATATATATATATATATATATATATATATATATATATATATATATATATATATATATATATATATATATATATATATATATATATATATATATATATATATATTTATGTATATATATATATATATATATATATATATATATATATTCGTAACCGAAACTAACTGAAAATCCGAAATAATTTTTATCCATAACATCTCTAATCCATTATTCTAACGTGCTCGAATTTCATTACAGTGTTTCCACAGACAATATCAACGCACTTATGATTTTAAAAATTGGCTTTTATAATCACTTATTATCCGTTTTATCTAATAGTTATTTGAGTAGCCACTTTATAATAAGTACATGATAAAACTAATTATGAAAGGTCAAAAGCTTCGATCGATTTCACGTTTTTTAACATCAACCTCATTATGACATTTCCTCAATACTATCAATGTTAATTAACAATAACATAATGTGAGACAATCAGGGACAGTTAATATCTGCCTGAATTGATAAGGCGGATAATTTACGTTAATCAATGAAACCACGGTTGAATAATAATTTACACATATAATGAAAACAATGTCGCATGTTGTGTGCAAAATATGATTCATAACAACAAATATGTATATACAACAAATTAGGCAGAAAGTGTAAATACAGTAATGTTTACAAATAATAATTAGTTAGGTAGGATATTCCATACTGAACTGCTAGTCAGATAGCTACGTGATTTTGAAAAGAAGGGGACTTGTCTTATAGACGCTATTCCTGGAAATTTACTTTGATTCCCTCATTTTCGGCATTTAATATTTCAAAGGCTGATTTGAATGTGTGACTTTCATGGATTAAATGGTTCGCATAATATGGATTCGATTTTTTATTATTGGTTTATCTCCGTTCAAGCCCTGAAATTCTGGTCTGAAAGTTCTAGCAATATGAGACCAATCAGATTTAATTTTATTTTTCACTTTTATATTATTTGTTGATTTTACCTTAGATAAGACTGCTATAAATACACTCATTATGCCCTAGGGCGTTATGAGCGGGCATTATGGATCCTAACACCCGCTCATTGTACGAGGAGAAATTAAGCAACTCCATTGATTAAATACTTCATAATCCTTGTCGTATGCGACTCTGGATTTCTCCGGCAATTAATTATTCGCAGCTTTGGCTGCATTTTCTATGATATTCTTGGGTAAATTCATTTTCATTTTCATTATTTCTATAAGACTACACAAAGAAAGCAGCAATGACATTCACTAAATATGATGACAAAAATATTCACAAACGTCAAAATATCAACAAATGACATGCCTACTATGAGAAGGAAAATGGAAAGTATAGAAGCAATGAACCAATTTTAAAATCGATTTTTCATTAGAATAAAATAATTTTTTTGTGGAAAATAAAATCTTGTATGCACCACGTGCGTTACTAGATCCCAACGTCCATCGGGCGTTAGGATCTATTTAACGCACTTGGTACATGAATAACTATTATACACTTCCGATTTCTTATGGATAATGATTTTATGTCAAAAATCGTACTTTTGTGTTTAATATATAGTTTGTCCACGACTGTACTATAAATCATTCATTATACGTGTGCTTCCTGAAGTACAATTATACCTATTATTCACTAGTGTGTATAATGGTTTATTATACACTGCATGACGTCACACTCAAAACGTATGTCCAAACTTGAGACTATCATTCACATTGTTAGGATAGTATTGTTATTAGATTTTTAGGTTTTATGTAACTAAGATAACTTTTAGGCAAATTATTAAACTAATATTTAATATAATGCCCAACTTATTGAATATTTACTCTAATAAATTATCTATTTCATTTTTATCAGAGTGAAAGAAAGGAATGGAATCGATGTCAAGTGAAATAGTTGACGTTTACGTGAGTATGCAGTTTTCAGTGAACACAGAAAATGTTATGTCAACGCTTTTGATAACTATTTTTATTGTTGAAAATGCAGATTATTACTAATTTTTTCGAGGAAGTCGTGGACAAAGTATAGTATTCTACTCGCACAAAATTACAATTTTTCACTCGGGTGAATTGCGACACTCGCTTGCAGCTCGTGTCGCAAACTTCACCCTCGTGAAAAATAGCAATCATTTTGTGCTCGTTAAATTAATATACTATTACACGAACACATTACACTCTGCTTTTAACAGTCTCGATAAAATACTATGTACTATACACAAAAGTGCGTATACTCAAATATAGAGCAGTCTGTTGACTGTGGGATCTTGTACTAATAGTAGGAACTACATATCGTTGAAAGTGAAGTATATTTTCAAATGCAACACAATCAATTTCAATTCTTGTAGGTATCATCCAACCTACCATGAACGTTACACGGAAAACCCGCAGATGGTGCATTTTCCGAGGCAGTTTAATCTAAGAACACGTAACGGCGAGCAACAATATTTCTCACCGTTAAAATCGTGTCGGAAAAATGGGGAAGGAATTGAAGCTTCTGGTAGAGCGTCCAGTATATGATAGACCGGACTAATTGAAAAGTTGCCCCGAGCGTCGTTCTCCCCCTGTCCCCAGTGGGGAGTCGATGGGGGCAGGCAATTAAGGAAGGCTCTGAAATAAAAACGAATTCCGAAAGGTGTTCGAGAGCTGATACGAGCGGATGGTTTTATGAAAATCGATAAGTATGATGGAAACGTCGCTCGAGTTCGCCAGCAAGATGCAACGCGAAATAACGGAGAGGGTATTTAATATCTTTATTCTCACTTGTATATTATTTGTTGATTTTTAGGTTAGATACTGTTGCTATAAATACACTCATTATGCCCTAGGGCGTAATGGGCGGGCATTATGGATCATAACGCCCGCTCATTGTATGAGGAGTAATGAAGCAACTTCCATTGATTAAATACTTCATAATCCTTGTCGTATACGACTCTGGATTTCTCCGGCAATGAATTATTCGCAGCTTTGGCTGCATTTTCTATGATATTCTTGGGTAAATTCATTTTCATTTCCATTATTTCTATAAGACCACACAAACAAGGCAGCAATAACATTCACTAAATATGATGACAAAAATATTCACAAACGTCAAAATATCTAACTAACTAGTTTATTAAATAACTATTTTGAAATATTCATTTTTCTTGTGCTGAACAGACCAGAACGAGAGACAAATACTGATTGACGCAGGCTAGCGGGTCGCAGTCGTCGGCGACTGGCGAAAGTGGAGGAAAACGCGCCTTTAGGTACGGATGTACATTTACGTGTATGAGTTCCAGCGGTTCGATAATAAAGTAAGCACTTGGGTAATGTACAGTGCTCGCAATCCCGTAAAAAAACAACTAAAACCGTTAAACCGGAATAACCGGTTCACCGCTTCGTTCGTTGTTCGAAACCCTCCGAATTACATATCATCCCTCCGCCGCCCGGAGCTCCAAATCTATTTAAACTCGTCTCGTCAAGTTTTAACAAGTTGATGTTATTTTAATTGGCCCCTCGTACCGACCGCCGTTTCGTTTTCCGGCTGTATTTCAACTATCGCATAAAGCTTTCGTTCATAATTTTATTACGAAGTGTCTGTTGGAACGGATACGTTTCTCCGTCTCTGGCGCTTCTTCTGGAACTTGGTTAGACTTCGAAATGCGAAGTGTTCGTTGCGTTCTCGGTGCGACGAGCTCTATCTAGAATTGTATTTGTTGTTTTATTCAAATGTTTGTGTAATTGAGTAATTAAGGATATTTATGAGATTCTTGTATAATCAAACAGAAGTTAAGTCTAATATCTCATACTCAACTATTCAGCTTATATTGTAACGTGTAAATTCTCCGCTTAACCGCCTTCACTGAATTCTACATTGAAATACCGCGATTCACGCTATCAAATACTACCTTACTTTTGTTTCACCTATTAATGGACTCGTCCAATTGGGAATGACTTGCGTACGACGAGAATATCGAGATAGTGTCGAATTTGCACGTATAACATCGCTCTTTTTTGGCAGGTATCCGTTGAAGATACAACATCGTTAAGAGTCAAATAATATTCAATATCTATTAAACGAATATTCAGTTTATTAAAATTATTAAGTATCTGTGGCTTCTGATAGACGGTAAGTTATGAGAAGAAATCTAATTATTTCGTATAAATGCATTATCTTGAAAATCTGAATTGATTCCTTGTTTCATTTTCTGCCATTTCATTTTTTATTTATCTATATTAAATTATTTATATTTCAATATTGAAATAATCATCTTACATTTCTTGATTTAAAATATTTTTAATTTATTTGCTTATTTCACTGTCTCAATTTGACAAAAGATCTTATGTTCAGTTTAATGTTGGAACATATACGGTCTTTCTTAGCATCTTTGCTTGAGATAAATCTAAATGTTGATTTGAATTGGCCATCGATACTCTACAGAGATTCTTGGGAGATTTTAAGTTTGAGATTGTATGTTGATTTGCCCCGAATTATTTTAGTCACCTTGGCTGGAGCTAGGGAGCATTTTGATTGGAACTAAGAAACCACTTTGGTTGGAACCATAAAGGAAATCTAACTGAAGCTACTATATAACCGCAGCTAGAACTACCAAGCAACTAGGGACGAAGATTGCCAAGCGTGGGGACAAGAATCAAAAGAGTACAATCCACCGAGAATACAGTCAATAAAACGTCGATAAAAAATTAATGAAATAAACAGATAAGTCTCTGGTATATCATAAGACAATAGTTAATACCTTCATTTTATATCTCGTTATTATTTCTGACTAACTAGAACCTATATATGTATAACCAATCTCTCAGCCAGCTCGGGCATATAATAAAAAGGGAGAGTGGTTACAATATATATATATATATATATATATATATATATATATATATATATATATATATATATATATATATATATTAACAAAAAGTTGTCAACAACCTATAGTGAATGATCAATCAGAATTCCATTAGTCCCCTCCCATTTCCTCAGTCATATGAATTAATTTGTCATCTCTCCTGCATTAGTCTTGAGAATGGGTTCAGCACCCGAAACATGTTGACAACATTTTGTTGATTTTTATTAATTTTCAATATATAATTGTGAAACAGTAAGCCAAGTGTTTGATTTGAAATAATAATATTTAATCATGTTTCATTAAGAGCTAAGGGAGGATTCAATCTCATTTATATATATATATATATATATATATATATATATATATATATATATATATATATATATATTAACTTTACTACACCTTGAGCAAGTATATAGCTGGAAAAAGAGAAATTAAACAAAGCACAAAAATTAAGGTATATAAAAGCATATATAGGCCAGTGCTAACTTATGGCAGTGAAACTTGGACACTGAACAACAGACAAAGGAGTAGAATACAAGCAGCCGAAATAAAGTACCTACGAAGAACGTATGTAGTAACAATCTTGGATAGAGTGAGAAGCGAGCATATAAGAGAAGAACTGATGATAAGGAGTATGATGGAGTATATTGAAGAGAGACAATTAGGATGGTGGGGTCATCTCCAGAGAATGGATAGAAGCACGCAAACCAGACAAGTATGGGAAGCTAAAGACCAAGGGAAACGGAGAAGGGGCAGACCAAGAAAGACATGGGAAGACACGGTGGAAGAAATACTGAAGAAACGAGGAATAGGAGTGAATGAGGCAAAGAGAATGGCGGGAGACCGTAAGAGATGGAAAGAGATGATCAGGAAATGAGAACAAATCAGAAAACCCTACACCCATATGGGTAGAAAGGGTCACTGAGTAGATATATATATATATATATATATAATAATAATAATAATAATAATAATTTATTAATCCTTTAAGACATTTGACAAATGTATAGGATAAGTCAATTACAAACAATTGCAAAATACAATAGCACTCAATAATTAAAACAATTAAAACACAAACCGTAAAATGGAAAATCTATCTGAGAGTTACAAACAAAATAACAAATTAAGATCAAGGTATCAAGTGTAAGGTTCAAAATTAAGTCAGTGCATAATCCAGCATAAACTCTTCCACGCCATAATAACCCTTGGATAGTAGCACTGTCTTGAGACATTTTTTTAGTCGAATTTGGCTTAGATTTCGAAAATTTTCAGGTAGATGATTGTATAATTTAATTCCCTGATATATATGGCTCTGTTGAAATTTAGCAGTTTTGTGTTTAGGGATAGTCAGTAAAGCGCTGTTTCGCGTCGGATAATTATGAACCGTACTATGCGTTTCAAATGAATTGATATTCTCTTTATGAACAGAATACAGTTTAAAATATATATACATGGAAAGTCAAAATTTTATTACGAATAAAAGATTCGCTGCAGGATTCTCTTGGAGGCAGATTCAACATAGTACGGATAATTTTTTTTTGAGATGAAAAAATCCTGAAACTATTAGTTGAGTTTCCCCAGAGAATAATATTGTATGACAAGTGGCAATAGACAGTGCTATAATAAACAGTTACCAAGGATTCGAATGGCATAGAAGCCCTTATGCGGGACAAGGCATACCTCGATTTATTGAGTATCTTACTCAGATAATCCACATGATCAGACCACCGTAGATTCTGGTCAACAAAAATACCTAAGAACTTCACACGTTTTGTAGAGGTGAAGTTCGTTCCATTATAACTGAACTCGACATTGGTTATGTTATCCTGTAAGGAAAAATACACACACTCCGTTTTGGAAGTATTACAAATCAGGAGGTTTCTATCACACCAGTTATTGAAGCTGTTTATTATCATTTTTGTCTTGGTGATAAGTTCATCATGAGTGAATGCTGTGACAACTACTGAAGTGTCGTCAGCAAATAAAGTCAGTAATTCAGCATTAATATGCTGAGGTAAGTCGTTCACAAAAAGCAAAAAAATTAATGGCCCCAGAACGGAGCCCTGAGGCACACCAGCATTCAAGTGATGCTCTGCCGAGCAGGCGCCATTAATGCTAACTGTCATCCGTCTGTCTGCCAGATAATCGCTGATCCAATCTAAAATGATACCCCTAAATCCCAAGTTATACAGTTTGTTCTTTGCAAAGTTGAGGTTTATGGTATCAAACGCACGGGATAAGTCGAAGAAAATACCCATTATATACTTTCTCTCATCAAGATTCGTGTAAACAAACTCGATTAGATTACTAGCGGCTGACTGAGTGGATTTACCTAAGCGAAATCCATGTTGACAATCTGAAAGAATATTAAATCTTGACACAAATGCATATAGTTTAATATACACGACTCTTTCGAAGATTTTAGAAAAAACACTCAAAATAGATATTGGCCTAAAATTGACCATATCTTCCGGATTACCTTTCTTAAGAATAGGTACAACCATCGCTGTTTTCAACGAGGATGGAAATTTCCCAGTACTAATGGAGAGGTTAATCAAATATGCAATGTGGTCAGCGATGCCAGCGATTATAGGCTTTATCAACTCAACAGACATACCGTCAAGACCCGCACTAGGTTTATTCTTTAGGGCAGCCACCACCGAAATGACTTCAGACGGAGTAACAGGCTGGAAGAAAAATGTTCTACCTGTCATCCCAGAGACGGTACAGGAAGTCGATCTAGTGTTTCCCAAGTGATCCTGAAGTAGTTTCTCTGTCACATTGGCGAAATAATTACCAAATATGCCTGCCACCTCACTGGGAGTTGTGTGCATTTTGCCCTCCACATTTAGCTTTATCGCACAATGATCACCACGTTTACCAAGATCAAGATTTACAATATTCCAAACAGTTTTCGCTCGGTTATTAGAATTTCGAATCAGGGTTTCATTGTAACACCTCCTAGCATTAGAAAGCATATTATTATAATTTATTCTAGCCAACCGATAAGTTCGTCTAGATGCAACCGTGTTTAAATTTTTACATAACCAATATAAATTTTTTAGATCCCGGCTGGCTTTCTTTATATCGGGGGAAATCCAGCCTGGTGATCTATATTTACTAGATTTATATGAATATAAAACAGGACAGCTTTTGTCAAAACTATAAATGATTGAATTCAAAAAAGCATCGAAAGCAATATCAACGTCTTCATAGTGATAAATCTCACCAAAGTTAGTATTGTTCACTAATCGACAAAAATAGCCGATACTATCCTGGGATAAATCTCTGTACTTTCTAACAGTATTAGAAAAATATTTCCTGTCCTTACTAAAATGTTTACAAGTCACAACAAATACCCTATGGTCACTAAAACCAGCCTCATAAACCTTAGTTTTAATGTATCGAGCATCAATATTAGTGAAAATATAGTCAACTTTCGTTGACGTTGTCACATTATTTTTATTAGTAAAAACTCTTGTTGGTTCCAAGGAACTCACAACTAAATTATATCCCAACAATAAGTCAACAAGTAGTTTTTTTTGCATAGTGTCAGCAAGGTAGTCAACGTTAAAATCACCGCAAAGAAATAAATGGTCATATTCACCAACATGATCTAGAAGGAGATTCAACCTTAACATGAAGATCCGAAAACTCACATCTCCGGGTGGCCGATATACACTCAATATACAGGCAGTCCTACCGCCGAATAATAACTTCACAGCACAACATTCGAATATCATCTCCTCAGAGAAACGAGAAACGTCGACACCTGACACAGTAAGATCACTCCGAACGAACAACATACAGCCTCCATGTATATGATTGGAACGGCAAAAATAGTTGACCAATTTATAACCGGGAGTAGACATAAATTCAATGTTGGCGCCGGTACACCAATGCTCCACAACACTGATAACGTCTGGTGTCTCTTCATCTAATAGCACTTCAAACTTGTTTTTTTTATTGGCCAGACTCTGAGCATTCAGATGAAGAATTTTCAGGTCGGGTGAATCATCAATGTTAACTTCGGTTACTTTCCCGTCATGGGTGTTAGTCTTGGCTGAAAAAAATATCGCACATATGCATTCATGGGCCAATTCGACGGGTCCTTTATCAGATCATATTGATCCTTGGAAACAGAAACTTTAAATGAGGAATATCTCTCAGGATGCTTAGATTGCAGAGATTCACATTTAACACCCGTAAATTTGTTTGATAGAAATGATTGAAGCTCATTTATATTGGTGTCAGGCTTAAGATTGTATACGTGTAATTCTATACGTTTCTCTATGCCCCCAACAGACGATCGGCCAGAAAAACTACCAACCACAAGATTTCTGTCCCTTTTATTTCTTGATTTTCGCTCGATAGTAGACCATAGTCCACTCGAATCATCATCTTTATGTGCATTGGTTTTACTAACAGTTACGTCTTTCACAATATTGACGTATTTATCACATGTCAACTTTTTCTCAGTTTCGGAGATAGCCTTTTTTAATTCGTTAGAAGAGATTCCGCTCACGACTTTGTTTTCATATACACCCTCCAACTGAGTCAATGCCGGCAACACTGGTTTCTTCATTGAATCGGTCATCGCAAGCTGCGGGCGCTTCTTATCATCAACGATAGGCAAAAAAGTCTCGCTCGAAATTACTTTTTGCTGAGTTACCTTCAACTGTTCTGATAACATTTTAATTTTATCTTTCAATTCAGAAATAATAATATCCTTCTGCTTGATCACGTACTTAAAGATGTTGAAGTCAACCCTGTTGTCGACAGATAAGTTTTCGATTGCATCGAAGAAATCTCCGTCCGTGGCGTCTGGACTCGGACCATCGTCAGAATTTTCACAGCATTTAACGTGATTTTTATCAATCACTGTACACTTGACACTCTTAGCACAGCTTGCATGAAAATATGATTTGCAAGTAATACACTTGACAAAATTGACGACTTTACTTTTACACTTTTTACATGTGAGATCGACAGTGGACCGAACCTCAACACTTGTTTCACCTGCCATGGTCAATCTCATAACTCTCTAATGTGTATATATATATATATATATATATATATATATATATATATATATATATGTTATATATATATATATATATATATATATATATATATATATATATATATATATAGGGCTATTCAAATTCGAGTCTATGCATGGGGATTTCGATAACGGTAAGAGATAGAGGGTTTGTTAAATGGGGGCAAAGAAGCATATTTCAGAGGTTAATTATATGAATTTGAAAAATCTGACCTAGCTTCTTTAGTTCTGGAGTTATACAGGAAAAATCGAAATTATTCTTTTGCCTATATCTTTTTATTTCAAGAAGATTTTTTAAAATTATCCATGGCAACTTTTTGTAGCCTTTCCAAATGTCTGAATAAAATTCATATACAGGGTATCGTACACATTGGGCCACCTCTAACTTTTCATTTTCAAACACGGACCTGTATTATTTATTAAATTTTTTCTAATGCCAAGAGTCATGTTTCATATTGGCTTTATATTTTATCTAAGTCATAAAGTATTTTGGAAATATTGAACTAATACTAGGAATACTATACCTTATTCTATGATATTTACAGCTGGAATTTAAAAAAAAATTTGAAATTTCACTACTGGTACTAGTTCAATATTTCCAGAACACTCTGTAATTAAGATGAAAATACTACGACAATATGAAACATGACTCTTTTGGCATTCAAAAAAATGCAATAAAAAATACAGGTCCGTATTTGAAAATTAAAAGTTGAGGGTGGCCCAATTCAGACGATACCCTGTATACAATTTTTATTCAGATATTTGGATAGCCTACAAGAAGTTGCACTGGCAAAGTGACAATTTGTTTGAAAAAAATTCCTAAAATAAAAGGGTATAGGCAAAAGAAGAATTTCGAAATATTCGACTATTCCTGTATAACTCCAGAAATAAATAAGATTCTTTTGATCCATATAATTGACCTCTGAAATATGCCACTTTATCCGCATTTAACCATTACTCTATCTCTTACAGTCATCGAAATCCCCATGCATAGACTCGAATATATATATATATATATATATATATATATATATATATATATATATATATATATATATATATATATATATATATATATATATATATATATATATATAACAAATAAAAATTAATCGGGTGAGGTGTCAATGACTATTGGTTGGTTCCTTTTTCTTATTTATTCCTCAATATTTCGTCCCTTATTTGGAGACTTTCTCAAGAGGATCTACAACATAATATAATAAATTACTAAAATAAACATTAATTGAATAACACTTACAGAAGTGGAAACTAGTCACAAGCTCTAAAATTGAAAAACATTAAAACAAATATAACATCGAGAACAGACATGACACGTAGGTACTGTGTATAAAACGAAGACTGCGAAGTCAAATAAAAACAAACAAATCGATCGACGCACAGGTGGAATATAAACTAATCACCTCTTAAAATGTCTCAAAATATTACAATAGATATTGCTGGTATTGTCAGTGTCGGTCTTAAAATTGATAGAATTCACGCTGGAATTGATGTGGCACATTTCTAAAAATAATTGGCATCTATATTTTTCTTCATGCTCTAAGATTTTAACATCCTCAAACTGAAATTTATGTCCTGTGTCCACACAATGTTTCGCTGCCGCGCAAGATAACTTTTTAATTCGAATATCACTTCGGTGTTGAGTCATTCTATTTTTTAACCACTGTTTCGTTTGGCCGATATATACGCCAGAGCAGTCTGCACAAGGGATCTTGTAAACCACATTGCTGTTAAACAGAAACGGTGTTTTATCCTTAATTTTGGAGAACAGATCGGAAATTTTGATCTGATTGTACTTCGCCAATTTAACAGTTTTAAATTCTGAAAATATTGAAACCACAGAATTCGTTAGTCCCTGAATATACGGAATTCTCCTGAATTTAAAATCTAAAGGAGCTTCTTCGGTTGGTCCGTCGTATAATCGTGTGTTATGAACAAGCTTATGCAGGATATGTCTTGGATATCCGTTATTCAGAAACATGTTAAAAAGCCCATTCAAATTTTGCCTAAGGAACCTTTCATCGCAAATGCGTAATATTCTATTCTTCATAGCAGTTACAACGTTGAACTTTTGATTTGTTGGATGGTTGGAATAGAAATTGAGAAAACGTCCTGAAGCTGTCGGTTTTTGATACCAATTCAGGATAACTTCATTATGTGGTATCGCTTTTCACGAATATACCTGTAGACCTCATTTTGCTGATTGTCGAGAATAACTGGCAATCAATTGAAAGATACAGTTCCATCAAAAAGTCAAACTTCTTGCTGTTGATTCGATTTATTTTTGAAAATACATATTTTTCTTTTCAAGAAAAGTTTTATAAACAAATTTTTGGCACTCCTATGGGATCACCTATAAGTCCAGTTCTGGCAATGATAGTAATGGATCATTTGCTGGATAACGTTGTTCCGCTGCTGCCTTTTGAATTGCCCTTTATCTACAAGTATGTTGATGATCTCATTTGTGTCGTGCCTGAATTACATGTTGCGACTACTTTGGACATATTCAATTCATTTGACGATCACTTGCAGTTCACATTAGGTTTAGAAAATAACAGAAGTGTGCCATTTTTGGACACATTAGTCATAAGATTGGATGATAATGAAGTTATCCTGAATTGGTATCAAAAACCGACAGCTTCAGGACGTTTTCTCAATTTCTATTCCAACCATCCAACAAATCAAAAGTTCAACGTTGTAACTGCTATGAAGAATAGAATATTACGCATTTGCGATGAAAGGTTCCTTAGGCAAAATTTGAATGGGCTTTTTAACATGTTTCTGAATAACGGATATCCAAGGCATATCCTGCATAAGCTTGTTCATAACACACGATTATACGACGGACCAACCGAAGAAGCTCCTTTAGATTTTAAATTCAGGAGAACTCCGTATATTCAGGGACTAACGAATTCTGTGGTTTCAATATTTTCAGAATTTAAAACTGTTAAATTGGCGAAGTACAATCAGATAAAAATTTCCGATCTGTTCTCCAAAATGAAGGATAAAACACCGTTTCTGTTTAACAGCAATGTGGTTTACAGGATCCCTTGTGCAGACTGCTCTGGCGTATATATCGGCTCAACACCGAAGTGATATTCGAATTAAGAAGTTATCTTGCGCGGCAGCGAAACATTGTGTGGACACAGGACATAAATTTCAGTTTGAGGATGTTAAAATCTTAGAGCATGAAGAAAAATATAGATGCCGATTATTTTTAGAAATGTGCCACATCAATTCCAGCTTGAATTCTGTCAATTTTAAGACCGACACTGACAATACCAGCAATATCTATTGTAATATTTTGAGACATTTTAAGAGGTGATTAGTTTATATTCCACCTGTGCGTCGATCGATTTGTTTGTTTTTATTTGACTTCGCAGTCTTCGTTTTATACACAGTACCTACGTGTCATGTCTGTTCTCGATGTTATATTTGTTTTAATGTTTTTCAATTTTAGAGCTTGTGACTAGTTTCCACTTCTGTAAGTGTTATTCAATTAATGTTTATTTTAGTAATTTATTATATTATGTTGTAGATCCTCTTGAGAAAGTCTCCAAATAAGGGACGAAATATTGAGGAATAAATAAGAAAAAGGAACCAACCAATAGTCATTGACCCCTCACCCGATTAATTTTTATTTGTTAAATTAACCTAAGGGTCGAAAAGGTATCAAAATTAGATTATATATATATATATATATATATATATATATATATATATATATATATATATATATATATATATATATATATAAGTATATATATATTATACAGACTGTTAATCAATGTGTCCCATATTTCACACAACGATTCCTCAGTTATTTCAAGGTGAAAAGTTCATACAAGCAAGAGTCCTCAAGTCCCTTATGTCAAGGAACCTACAGTTTTACGCCGGGTCCGATCGGCCAATGGGCTTGAATCCTAGTCATTACCGAACAACATATCAAATTTTTGAACCACTAAATTCCATACATACACAACACCCAAGGGGTGGGACTCGAACCCACGATACTAGATTTACAAGCGATAACACCTTAAAGACGCACCTTTGTAGCAATAGGGTTGAAAGTTTGCATCTAGGTAGTTTTGTATGACATCTTGAATGGGATTCGGTTCGAATTATTTGGGGGGTTGACCCCCTGGGGGAAGAAATAAATCTTGTTTACATGATAAAGCTCGCAATTTTGGAGAAATAGGGTTAAAAGTTTGTAGGTTGGCATTTTCGAAAGATATCTTGGATGGGATTAGTTTTGGTTCGAATTGGTTGGGGGGTTGACCTCCTGTAGGAAGAAATAAATCTTATCAACATGATAAAGGGCGTAATTTTGGAGCAATAGGATTGACAGTTTGTGATTAGGTAGTTTCGTATGATATTCGAGGGCGGTCTGAGAAATACTTAGCCTCACCGCCCGATGGCGCCACTATCGCAAGAGAAATTTACCATCATGTAGTATATTCTTGTAGACGTCTACTGTCAAAATATCAGCTGCATCGGACTGGTAGTTTTCTTTTGACAGCGTATTGAAGCGGTTGTATTCGCGGATTTTAGAAAAATGGAAAAAGAGCAATATCGGTCAGTGATTCGATTCTTGTTTTTGGAAGGGGAATCGGGCAGCGAAATGAAAGAGCGTTTGGGTGCTGTATACGGCGAATCTTCTCCTTCGATGGCGACCGTAAAAAATTGGTTTAAGGAGTTTCAACGTGGTCGCACGTCGGTTATTGATGAGCCACTTCCAGGTGCTCCGAAAACGGCTACCACGGAGGATAACGTTACAAAAATCCGCGATCTCGTATTGGCAGACCGCCGATTAAAGATGCGCGATATAGCTGAGACAGTAGGCATCTCAAAAGACCGCGTGGGTCATATCCTGCATGAAAAAGCTGTCTGCGCGATGGGTGCCGCGTTTGCTCACTCCAGACAAGCGCAACCGTCAGACCACTGTTTGAAGCTGTTTAAGCGCAATCCGAAGGAGTTTCTGCGTCGTTTCGTGACCGTCGACGAAACATGGATCCACTGGTACACACAAGAGATTAAGGTACAGTCAAAACAGTGGACTTCAGCCAGCGAACATGCTCCGAAGAAGGCGAAGTCTGTCCTATCGGCCGGAAAGGTGATGATCACCATTTTCTGGGATTCACGAGGTGTAATCTACATCGACTACCTGGAAAAGGGTAAAAGAGTCACAGGGCTCTACTATGCCAAATTATTGGGCCGATACGACAACGAATTGCACAAAACACGGCCCCATTTGAAGAAGAAAAAAGTGCCCTTTCATCGTTACAACGCACCGGCTCACACCTCCGCCGTCGCCTTGGTTAAATTGGTTGAATTAGGCTACGAACTGCTGCCCCATCCACCGTATTCTCCAGATTTGGCCCCGTGCGACTTCTTCTTGTTTCCAAACTTGGAAAAGTCACTCGCCGGTCAGAAAATTGAGTCGAACGAGGAGGTTATCGCCGCTACGGAGGCCTACTTTGCAGACCTACAGAAAATGTATTTTTCAGACAGGTTGAAGAAGTTTGAGCTTCGCTGGGTCAAGTGTATCGAGCTAAAAGGAGACTATGTGGAGAAATAAATCGGCACTTTTCCAAAATTTTTCGTTTTTCATTTGTAGGCTAAATACTTATCGGACCGCCCTCGTAATGGATGGGATAGGTTTTAATGCGAATTGGTAAATAAATCTTTTGGTACCATAGGGTTGAAATTTTGTAGGTAGGTGGTTTCATGCGATATCTTGGATGCTATTTATTTCTATATGAATTGATGGAGGGTTGACCCCCCGTAGGAGGAAATAAATCTTCTTTACACGGTAAAGGGTGCAATTTTATAGAAATGCGGTTGAAAGTTTGTTAGTACGTAGTTTCGTATGATACCTGGGTTGTGATTGGTTTTGGTACGAATTGGTTGGGGGGTTGATTCCCCGGGGAGGAAATAAATATTGTTTACACATTAGAGGGCGCATTTTTTTTCGAATTTGGAAATCTAATCATAATTCAATGAATATATTTCTTAAACTGGATACGTTATGAAAACTGGCTCTTCTAATGCAGCTCGCTGCGATAGAGTTTTTTACTACTTAATTTGATTGATAATTTGGAAAAATATTCCTCCAAGTGTTAAGTCAGCGGTCAATTGACGTTATTTAAAGCTATATAAACCGTTAGATATATTATGCACAAGTGGATATGTTTCCTCTAAACGACACACACAATGATATCCGTCGATATTCGTTGGAAATCCTGCGGAAACATTTTCGGCCAGTTTCGAAACGTATATTTACCAAAGGGCAACTCCTCCGGGCGTTTTGCCCCATATTCGATATGGGGAACGAGGTCCGTATTACGCGAGGGACTTCTTTCGGTTACGTACTGTTCGCGGCGTCGGGGTCTGTCCGGAGGGTTACACGAGGTCGAAACAAAGGAAATTACCCCGGTGTTTCTCTCTCGACTATTTGCTTTTCCCGCGGCTGACGGCTCCTTCCAGCGTCGGAGCTTTACGATAATTGCGCGTCCGAACTAATCAAGTCCTTCTCGTCCGCGCGTTTTCCCGGAGCTTCGGCGATCTTATTGCTGTTGTAAATTTTATTCTTGTTGAGAAGAAAGGGAAAAAAGGCGAATTTACAATTTTCGAGCCAAATTGGTCAACGTTAATTATTTATTTTTTCCGCAAACGTCAAGAAAATGACGACTTTTTTAACCTCAGTTCTTAATGTTGAAGTTTGATTTCACAGACGTTATTTTGTTTTCGTAATCCCATACTGTTATTTTGATTTAACGGTATTCAGATGACAATTGAAAAGTCAGTGTTAACGGCCGCCGGCCGTTATAATTTCATAACGGCCGGCGTCCGTTAAGAAATCACTTGTTCAAATATTTATTTCAAAACATCATTCTGCTTACAATAACAACATTGAAATCTTGGCCCACAGCGAGTTGGGAGAATAAACCTCTGATTTTCATTTCGCATAGGCTAATAATACATCTTCATTGACCACCTTTACATTCTTGCTTTTACGCCACATTTCAAAATTTTCATATTCTTTTTGATATCGCTCTCGAGTTATTTTCGGCAGTTAATAAACACTCGCTGCACTGCACATCATTCTACCAATATTTCTAAAGGAATTTGATATTGTTCCTCAATTTCATCTATGGTCGTCGTTAAAGTGAACTTGAGAACACAAAAAACTGACGTTGTTTATAAAACTTTCAAACTGTTCCATGACAACAGAGTGCACGACGTTGGGATTTTTCTTTAGAATTGCGAGGTACGGGGTTTTTTCTTTCTTCGGAATCAAAATATAATCTTTCAACGAGATTACGAAAAATGTTTAACGACACACGGCCGATACGCAAATAACGGATGAGGTTGGATATTGTAATCCGAGGCGCAGCCGAGGATTATAACTACATATCGGCCTTGTTACGTTAATAACTATTTTACTTTTTCGTCCGGTCGTGAGCGTACAAAAAAGTACACTTTTTTGTACTCTCACGGCAATATCAAGAACGTCGGGCGGCGTACAGTTGGGTTCCGAATCCGACATAATGTAATCTGTAAGGAAAATTTTATAAATTTTACTACAAGCTATATCAGACATGAAATTTTTTTCGAAAAACGTGGTCTAGGAGGTCTAAAACGAATGGAAAAATACTCCAGCACCTGACTGCTTTCCTGTCGCATTTTATGGGATAAAATACGACTAAAAACATCCAAGTGTAGGTACTCCAAGGAGAGAACGGTAGAAGCGAAATGCTCACTTGACAAGCCCCTTTCATTTACAGTGTTCACACCACTCAACGGGGGCGTAGGAAACGGCACAATAGATAATCAGAGCGGACACATGTGTGTCCGGCACATTTTAAAGCAAACGTGATTATTTTACTGAATAGGACGTTGGCGACTTCGTCCTGGATAAAAGAAAAGTCCGGAAGAGCCACTGCCTTTCTTTCGAATGAAAGCGAATGAAGACACATTTCGTTGACCAGTTGGATATGCTCAGAGCTATCTGGGATTTATTTTAACTTATTATTCTTCTTATTGGGGATATAAACCTTAGGGAGGACCATTCCTGAAAATAATTAGTAGGGAGACTGATGAGCCCGATGAGGGTAGCAAATCTTTCTACATAGAAGCTCTAAGGGCCTGAAGGATGATATGCTGAGGTCTTGATCCTTGAAAGTGGTCTACGCTGAGTTACTCAGCCAATCAATCAAGGATGGTTGGAATATGGTTCAAATATAAAATATTGTCAATCGTGATGATAACGAATAGCTCTTTTCTATAAGATATCGCAAATTGAACTAAACTTAAAATTTCTTTCCAATGGTTGCAAAACCGTTGTCTGACGAAGAGCTAGATTCAGTTGTTAACTACCCAATATTCCTATGATTCAAAAAATAAGCAAAAATTTTCTTCTCTTCAAATCAAATTTTTCGGATATCCCTTCAATATGGTCATTTAATTGATTACTTTCTCTTATTATATTATGCAAGATAATCTCTTTGATATTATTTGATGCGACACCATCTTATATATTATGAGTTACAATATCACAAGAGCATCGAAAATAATCGATTATACTTCCGAGTCACGAGACGTAATTTGCGAAACATCACGAGTGATGTTTTAAGAAAATAAGTCGAGTGACAAGGTCAGTATGACGATCATTTTCGTCGAGTTGGTATTCGTTACAATTATATAACGAATAAACAACACCGTCAGAACTATAAACAAAGCGTTGCATATTGAAAAATTAAACGAAACTTCACCAAACTTGATTATTACACACATAAGCCAATAAAATCCGTGATTTTGCGTTGTTACTGCGTATTGATAAGTGAATATACCCTTGACGACGTGATATAATCGTTATGGTGTTACGCCTCGTGTCAAAATGTTTTCATATCGACGATTTTCTGACGTCAAAAAAAATTAATAATCAAGTTTGGTGAAGTTTCGTTCAAATTTTCAATATGCAACGCTTTGGTTATAGTTCTGGCGGTTTTGTTTATTCGTTTTACAATCGTAACGAATACAACTCGAGCAATCGAAAATAATCGTTATTCTGACCTCGTCACTCGACGTCTTTTCTTAAAACATCACTCGAGTTGCGCCCTCGTGATGTTTCGCAAAATACGTCTCGTGACTCGGAAGTATAATCGATTATTTTCAATGCTCTTGTGATATTATAACTGAAAATATTCTCGTAGATCGGTCGAAAAATCATTCTACGCGTGAAAAATATGATGAGAAATTATTGAATTTTGAGATTCTCGTGAGGTAAATATATGAAAAATGAGACACACTGTGGGAGTAAGCAACACTACTTAAGGAAAGTGAAGTATATTTTAAATGGAACGGTCAATTAATCAAAGTACAAGGTTATAATGCAATAGGATAAAGACACAGTTTGGAGGAAATTTAATATCAAGACTTTGTTATCTGAAATCGTAGAATAATACAGAACCTAAATTTAGGAAAGTTATTTATGTACCAAGTGCGTTAGGATTTAGTAACGCACGTGGTGCATACAAGATTCTATTTTGACGAAAAAATTATTTTATTATAATGAAAAATCTATTTTTTAAATCGGTTCATTGCTCCTATACTTTCCAATTACCTTCTCATAGTAGGCATGTCATTTATTGATATATTGACGTTTGTGAATATTTTTGTCATCATATTTAGTGGATGTCATTGCTGCTTTCTTTGTGTTGTCTTATAGAAATAATGGAAATGAAAATGAATTTACCTAAGAATGTCATAGAAAAAGCAGCCGAAACTGCGAATAATTCATTGCCGGGGAAATCCAGAGTCGTATACGACAAGGATGATAAATTATTTAATCAATGGAAGTTGCTTCATTTCTCCTCGTACAATAAGCGAGCGTTATGATCCATAATGCCCGCTCAAAACGCCCTAGGGCATAAGGAGTGTACCGTATCTAAGGTAAAATCAACAAATAATATACAAATGAAAAATAAAAGATCTTGAAATGCGTCTCAGACTCATAGTTTTCAAGGAAGTAACTTAAAAGCCATCCTTACGACATTTTCCGCCTTTCCATCCCCAAAGATCCATTAGCGACCCTGCGTTTTCACCGCTCTCGAAGTGAATCTTATTGTGCTGTTCGTCCGCACGGATTTTCCGCCCAGGAAAAACTACACGTTCGACGAAGAGAGCGGGGCGTTTTCATAAAAACGGACCGGCGAACGGTCGATGCGGACGATAATGGAATCGAGGGGGACGAAATTAAATAGAATTAATACAATCCGATAGGAAACGTGATGGTCCGACGAAATCTGACGCGGCCACGCGAAAATGTAATCTCATAACTTACGCGATCTACGTGACGCGGGGCGGCGTGTAAAACGCGCCCCTCCTTCTCGGTTTTCCGGTGGAACCGAGCGATGGGATCG